>PVJH01026308.1:0-30233 GCA_004026705.1 Nesogale talazaci | reverse complement strand
GGATGAGCAGAGAGTTCAGTTGAGAGGTAGGATGGGGAGACAGCCACCACCCCGCTACACCCATCTAGTGGTTGTCTGCAAGTGCAGTAGGGTACTGAACGTTGATGGTCTGTATCTTAGGTCGAGGCAGAAACCTCCCTTCCCAAGTCCTTTCTGCTTCCAGAGACAGAGTTGACACTTTGGTTGTGCCCTCTGGCCTCTGATGAGATAAGGAAGGGCGTGGGTCTGTGACAGGCCTAGACTCCTGGGAAAGGGCATCCTGTTGATGGTGACTGAGCAAGCACCCCGGCCAGGGCTCGGTGTGCCTCCCCTGCCCTCTGCTTTAAGCTTCAGCTCCGGCTGCTACACCCCTACAAATCACTCCCACTTCATTAACCTATTTACTAAGATGATCGAGTGTGAGGTGTGTGTGTGTGTGTGTGTGTGTGTGTGTGTGTGTGTGGAGGGGGGGGGGAGCCCACCTGCTACGCAGTCCATGGGAGAAGAGACCTGACCATCTGCTCCATGAGGAGCTCAGGGTGGCATTCAAGAGGATGGTGAGATTGGGAGGGGGCGGGGCTGACCGTGTGGCCCAAGCACCCTTGGCTTGACTCATCCTCGGTGCTGCTCACCCCCCGCAGATGGCAGGGGAGTGGAAGCAGGCGATTTGGCGGAGCAGTACTGGCCCGCCCGTCCCCACCTGCTGTCTGAGTGTGTCTGCGAGTTAGAGCGGCAGGTGGGGAACCCCCTGCCCCACTGTCCCATCCTTGCGGTCCCCGATAAGTAGCTGTGCCTGCCACCCTGGAGTGAGGTCGGGGCTAGGGGTGTTCTTAGAAGTAGGCCGCTGTGCTGGTGTTCCTCCAGTTGTGGTCTCGCCCACTCCGAGGGGAATTCATTTGCAGGGCTGTCATTCTCCGCTTCGTTTTGCACCATACCATTAAAAATGTTAAAGTGTTTGCTGATTTGTGTTTATTGAAATGAAATTCATTAGGGTGATGTGAAAATAGCGCTCGACTGTTTACCCAGCCCGGGCTCTTGTTTTTGATATTTCAGCACATCATCTGTTCTCACTTGAATGTTGTGGAATTTGTGGGTAAAGTGTTATACAGATGAAAAAATCCACATTTGAGTGGAGGGTTTTTTTATTATTCAAATGAGGAGTTCATAAGAACATCCTTTGCAAGGTGCTTGATGTGGCATTTGAATCCATCTGGGCGGGTGGGGGGGGCGCACTTTCAGGTGTGCCTGGAAGCAGCTGTGGTGAGGATGTGCCTCTGGGCCAGGTGGCCCGCCAGGAACTGGAACTGGCACTGGCGGGTTATTTCTTCCCTCCCCCCCCCCCCCACCTGGTGTGTGACCTCTCACCCAACCTTGGAAGCCCCAGGGCGGCTCTGAGGTGGTGAAGATGGTCTCAAACAGGTTGGACTCGGGCCCTGGCTTCCCAGACGCGGAGGTGGCATCTGGTCAAGGCGCAGCAGCTGGGCCCATTGCAACCTAATGACCCGGGAACGCCATCGAGAGATGCCCAGGGAGCTGTCATCTCACCAGACTCTCTCTTGGAACTCCGGATTTCACTGGCTGTAACATGAAGTCGCACTGTACCCATACCCGAGTCGGCGTGCTTCCCGGTTTCTCTCCCCTCCGATGGGGGATCACGGGCAGCTCACCTTGTGAAGGATTAAGCGTTGGGCATTTTCTGACCGAGGGGCTTTCTCTAGTCCTGGAGGGTCGCCATCCTCAGCCTGGGGCTTTTCTGTCTCCGTGTATGGCCCTCGGTGTGTGCGATGCTTGCCTCCGTGGCAGTCGGTTGGTGACCACACGGGCTCGTCCGTGGCATGGCTGTGTGGTCACAAAGGAGGTAGTTATTGTGGTGGTCGTGCGTCTGGCAGGGCTCAGTGGAGCTGCGTGCCATAGTGACTTCCAAAGACCACCTTCCACCCAGGACCCAGACCAAGATGGAAAAGGTGGATGCTTGGGAGGGGCCAGAGGTCCAACAGCAGTTCACCCTGCCCTTCCAGGGTGAGGGAGGGGCTGGAAGTGGCCGCCCTGCCGCCGCCCAGGCCCTGGCGATTGTTCTTGCCAGCGGAGCATGGGTGGGAATGTGTGTCACTTCCGGGCTGAGGTCAGGACAGTAGGCGAGTGCCAGGGGCAGCTTCCTTTCCCCTGGGGGGTGACGAGAGTGATTCCCACAGAGGATGTCCTTGGGAGGACCTGGGTCTCCCAAGCAGCCTGAGGTGAAGAGCACCCGCCCACCAGGATGGACTGGTCAGTCGCACAAGGGTGACAACTTAGGGTTTGGTTTGCCTGTGAGAGAAATGTCCACAGAATGAATACCAGTGGTCAGGAGGTTGGGGAACTACAGAGCCGGTCAAAGCCTGCCTGCACTCCCGGTCACCAGCCTCAGCCTCTGGGCTTCTAGGTGTCCGGGCATGTTCCTTTGTTGACCATGTCCCCAAGTCACTCGTGTTTGGGGAGTCTCCCAGCTGCCTGCCTCAGTGCTTAGGGAGGGTGGGCTGGCCACAGGGAGTCCCAGCCTGCCAGAAGTCACTCACTGGGACAGACCGCGCTGGCTCCAGACATCTGGGGCTGTCAGCGGAAGTCCTTGCTGCAAAGCTGTAGCTGACTGACCTGGTGAGGCAGCCACGATGATGTCTCATCCACTCTGGGAAGGTCATTGGCCCTAACTGCTGGATGACATCCTTGGGCTGCCATCCTTGTGGCCAGAGGTTTGAAACCACTAGCCGCCCCGAGGGAGAAAGCCAGGGAGGGCTTTGTGCTCCGTCAGCAGTGACCGTCCTGGAAAACCCACAGGAGGTGGCTGTGAGTCCACTCAGACTCGATGGCCGTGAGTTAGGTTGGGTCTTGATGTTAGCAAACTTGATGCTCCTTTCAGCTGTTGGCACGGCGGGGGGCGGGGGAGGCGGGGCAGGATGGTCTTTGGCCACGAATTCTTCTCAGACTTGGCGTGCACAGCAGGTCTCTAGAATTCTTCCTAGCCCAACAGTTCTCAACCTGTGGGTTGCGACCCCTTTGGAGGTCGAATGGCCCTTTCACAGGGGTCGCCCTTTTCATAAGAGTGATGAAGTAGCCATGAAGATAATTTTATGGTTGGGGGGGGGGGGGATGACCACAACGAGGAATTGTATGAAAGGGTCGTGGCATCAGGAAGGTTGATGGTCTAACCTCTGTCCTTTCTCAGCCTCTGGTCAGCCCCTCCAGTTCCCTTCCCAAGAAGCCTTGCACAGCTTAAACCCTTCAGAGGACCCCGGGGTGTAATTGGGGGTGTCCAGTTTTAATTCACAATGAGTTTAATTCACAATGTTCCAGGCTTAATTCACAATGACTCTGAGCGAAGGTGCCGGACGGTTTCTCCAGCTTGAATATAGGGAGCGGTGGCCTCTGATGGGAGAAAAGTCACTTCTGGGACTTTACAGAGCAGAGATCTAGGACTCTTGGCTGAGGGCCGGTGGCTCTTGTTTTACACCCCCCTCCCCCAAAAAACCCACCCCATTGCCTTCAGTGGATCCCCACTCAGGGCCATCCTGCTGGACAGAGAAAAAGAACTTGGGGTTCCCTGGCTGCTCACGAGTGTCCTGTGTGTGGGTGCAGAGGCCGTTGGGGGACTAGCACAGGGCACACCGCATGGTTTAGCATCAGTGTGTCAGGGTTGTAACCTCTCTCGATTGCCCCGTACTGAGTCAGTCTGTGAGCCAAGCAAATCATCTGAGGAGCCAACTGTCTGGGGGAGCAGGAGGCCTCATCCTTGGAGGGCTGCTCGTCGACCTCCTGCAGGCTGTGTGAGGAGGAACTGGAGCACTTGCAAATCGAGGGTGTGTCTCCTTCCATACGGATGGGGTGCAGCACCGTGGAAAAGCACCAGACACCACTGGCATCTTCATGATGAACGGAGTTGACGTCATGACTTTCCATCTTGCTCGGAACCCCGACCAGTGGCCCCGGAAGCTTCAGCCAGAAGACGCATTGCACTGGGTGGGTCTGCCCCACAGAGACCTCTTTAAAGTGCTGGCAAGCAAGGGTGTGGACTTGAAGACTGAGGCGGCCCTGGCATTTCCAAGCACCTTGTCTCACACGCATGTGAAAGTTGGATGTTGACAAAGTACCGTGGTTGCTAGAAGAACCAGCAAATCTGTCTCTGGGAGAAGCACAGGCAGAATGTGCCTTGGAGGCAAGGATGGCGAGACTTCGATTCATAGACTTCGGACGCCTTTCCCGGGAGAAACACCGCACGCTTGGTGTCAAGTGGAGAGCAGAGGACAAGAGGACCGTCATGGGTGAGATGAGTTCACTACGGGCTCGGACAGGAGTGGCAAAGTTGGCACAGGACTGGGCAGTGTTTCCTTCTGCTGCATTTGGGGTTTCTGTGAGTCGGAACAGACTGGACCGCACCTACCCATGGCAAAAACACAAACCCTCAGGAACCAACTATCCCGTCTGTCTGCCTTCCTTGGAGCGCCCCATCAGGCTCTGTGACAGCCCCAGACAGAGACACCATCACCACGTTGGTTCCCACTCCGTAGTTCCTCTCAATGGCTTTGCTGTGGTCCCTGCATGAGCACAGCCAGAGAGTGCGGGGGGTGGGACAGGACTGACACCCCCACAAGTGCCTGGGCCATGCTTTCTTCCAAGCGGGAAGTTGCCAGGCTTGTCTGCACTTCCTGCTATAAAAGATTTGAGAAAGAAGAGCGTGTGCCACCCCCCTGTGAGCAGCACTTCCGATGGCAGGGTTCGGTGGGTTGAGGGCGGCGGTTCATGCTTCCCAGGGTAGCACTGGGCTGCACTGGCATCCTTCAAGATGTTGAGGGGGAGAGAGTGGGGGACCCCAGGCACCTGGTCCTGTGGAGGGGGGCCACCCCTGGGCCCCCCTCCAGGTCTTAGTCTGTGGCTGGAGGAGAGACTTGTTGAAGTATAGGGGTCATCCTTCCTGTGCTGGGCCTCTCGGGCTGGGAGATTTCTGGTCCTGCGCTGGCTGCCCTCCTCCCCACCCACCGCGGGGTCCGGCCCTCCTTGAAGACACAGGGAGGGGCTGAGCTGAGGTCTTGGAAGTTCGCGGACCTCTGGAAGGCATTCAGGAACCTGGGAGGACCTGCCCAGGCATGAGCACCGGCGTCCGGGGCCAGATTCTGCTCCCAGTGCCCTCGCTGTCCCTCCGCCCACCTGTACCCTCCTTGTACTTACCGGTGCCTAGGCGTTACCTGAGGTCCACTTGCTCAGGGTCTTAAAAGAGGATCAGTCGTGATTTATTGCTACGTAATTGGGCTTGGATCAGTATGTGGTTAGCTGTATAGGCTTCTCTGTGACTAGCAGTCAGCTGTAAACCATGGGTTCCCCACCATCTTTGGCCTACCACTCGTGTTTCAGAAAAAAAGGAAAAATAAACCACAATTTAAAAATGTTGGTACTGCTGCCCCCGATGCAGGGTACAGTATTATCTGCAAACCACTGCCGTCAGATCAGTTCTGACCCAGAACAACCTTACAGGAGAAGGTGCACTGCCTGTCGGAAGCTGTTTTTTTGGTTCAAAACCAGGTAAGACTAAGTCTTTCAGGGAGTAAAAGCCCCATCTTTCTCCCAGGGTGAAGTATAGGTAGGTAGCTGCTTTTGGGGCCCCTCTCCCCGCGCCCCCCCCCCATGTCCTTCAGTCCAGTGTCACCCCCACCCTCCCCTGGGCTCCGTATTGCCCACTTTGGGAAACACCGTCTCGAGAGTGAGTAGGACAGCTGCAGCTTGTTACTTGGTGGGGCTCATAGATACAGTAGACCCCAATTCAACACATTCCTCTCCTACTCCCCACGCTTGTTTTCCAACCTTTAAGTTGTCAATCGGACTCTTCTGCATGTCTGCTCACCTAAAGATTCTTAGCCTGAGGAAACAGAGGGTTGCTCAGAAGCAAAGTTGGCTTCATTTCATAGCTGTGCATTGGACATGTGGGTGATTTAATTATCTGGTCTAAAAATTCAGAAGATATTTTTGGTTTAACTCTAAGGATTATCTCAATAGGACAATAGTCTTTAGGGGCCATGCATCCTCAATCTCTGCCTCCAAAAGGGACTCTCTGGGGAATCGAATTGTTCTTCTACATTTCCCCCCTTCTGATCAAGATTCTTAAATAGGACCTGTGGTCAAAACATTCTGTAGTGGTAGCTGGGAAGCCTTTGTTCATGGAGTTAATTAACCACCTGTCCGTGGTTTTTCTATTGTTTTTTTCTTCCCCTGGATATAGAACTTGGAGGTTTTCAGACAGACAGGTGACAGATTGGTCCTGGAGCAGGAGGAACAAGAACATGCCTCTCAGTCAAGGAGCTTCTACAGAAGCACATCCCTGGGCAGTTCCTGTAAAGTGCCTCAGGATATAAGCACATTCTAGTGCACGCCCCGCCCCCGCCCCCCCCGCCCCCCAATCACAGCCTTTACCAAACCCAGGCGGGCACTGCTCTGTTTTCCACCAGCGATTATTTATGCCTCCACACAAATTTTGTGCAATTATCATTAATACATAATATTCTATATGCACATGTGCTAGACATGCATGTTCTTGGAGGCTTCAGAAAGTGGCAAAATGGAACTGAAACAGCGGTTCTCAACCTGTGGGTCACCTTTCACAGGGCTCATCTAAGACCATTGTCTTCGGAACTAAGAGACACCACTCTTCGTCTGCAGGCCACTCCGCCCACCTGCGGATACCCCCACCAAGTATCTGGTGTGAAGACTGTTACCATGCTACACCTGCTTTAAGACGACATTCCAGTGGTTTGCCAGTAGAAAGAAGCTTTCACAGTGTTGCATTACATATTGTTTTTTGTGATGAATCATTTGATGATCTTAGCCAAAAGGCGGCAAAACCATGAATCACTATGCTTTAGTTATGTTCGAATTGTAGCAATGAAAATACATCCTGCATATCAGATATTTACATGACAATTCATAACTAGCAAAATTATAGTTACAAAGTAGCAAAAAAATAATTTTCTGTTTGTGGGGGGGTCACCACATGAGGAACTGCCCGAGGAAAGTGGAGAACCCCTGGGGTCTTTCTTCAGACTTTGGGGAGCAGCAGTTGCCACCCCTCCTCCTGGTGGACCCCTGGCTTCTTTCCAGCTTCCGGCTATTCTGAACATAGCTGCTGGGAGTCTCCTTGTGTAGGTCTGTTTGTGGTCGTAGGTTTCTTTATTTCTCTGGTGTCCGTTCCTAGAAATGGGTTGCTGGTCCATAGAGATGTAGCGTTGTGTTTCATTGCATTACGCTTCCGTCGACTTGTTCGGACAAACCTCAGGGATAAATGTAATGTGGGGTCCAGATCTCCTCAGGAAGATGAGCCCCATGAATGAAGTTTCTCTCTCTCGTGTGTCTGAAGGTTGCCTTTGTACTTGGATCTGTTTTGGTGCAGTTGTGTGAAAGAGCTTGACGTATGAAGAGTGACCCCAATGAGACGTGGGAAGGGAACCCGGGGCCTCAAGAGCCTTGCTCCATCCACGCAGGGTGGACGCAAGCCTTAAGTTTGTTTTGGTGGTAAAAAGACAAAGTGCAATAAAGCAGATGTGTCTACATGCGGTAAGGTGAGGGGCCCTGTTTAAAGATCACGACTAGAATTCGGGCGTTGAGGTCAGTACAGTGGGGGCTGGAGCGCTGCTGCGAACTGGTTTGGGTCATGAAGGGTGACGGCCTGTCAGACACAGCCTAGAGCTGGTGTCTGAGAGCCATGGCCTCGGCCAGGTGACTTTTCTCCACCAACCTGTGCAGAGTGCATTCTGGGAGGTTCCTTCCCGAGCAGACCAGAGTTTTGGTCATTCCAGGTTTCTTTCTGCAGCACTGGCTGGGGGTGTGGGCCATGGGGGTTCTGTGGACCTCGCTGTCTCTGGGGAAAGTAGAAGTTCCTTCTGAGTTTCCTTTTTTCCCTCGGTGATGCGCCCCTCCAGCCCGTTCTCACCGGAGCTCCACAAACAGAGCTGAGAGGGGGTGTCGGGGCCTCTGGTTCAATGTCTCTTGCTGAATTCTATTCCTTCTGAGGCTCTCTGTTGTGTAGTCGCACGAACTGAAGTTGGTTGGGAAGCCCGCCCTAGCTAGCGTGTTTGTGTCCGGTACGAGTTGATGTGGGACGCTGGTCCACACAAGCCCAAGAGTCCCGAAGTCTGGTCAGGCCGGCGTCACTGGCTGGTGTCACCAGCTTAATCCAGGGTCAGGAGTTTGGGGGGAGGTTTGCATTGAGGGGTGCTTCATGCGTGAATTCTTTTTTCATTTACCATATGTACTCGAGTATAAACCGACCCGAATATCAGCCGAGGCACCTCATTTTACCATAAAAATTACGCTGGGAAACTCAGCTTATACTGCGCTCCAGTCCATGTCAACCCAGCAGCCTCAGAGCACAGGACAGAGCTGCCCCTGGGAGTTCCCAAGGCGAAGTCTCCACAGGAGGAGGAAGGCTCCTGCTTTGCTGTGGAGCGCCTGTAGGTCTTGAACAGCTGACCTTGTGGCTAGTAGCAGCCCAGCTGGGACGGAGCACCGTGAAAGGATGTAGAAGGGCCGCTCTGCTGCCATGAGGGAAGGAGAGTTGAGGTCAGCACATTTTATCCTGTGAGGCAAAGGTCAGACGTGTCTGCCACCTCCCTGATTTTTACCGATTTTGTTGTTTATTTGTTTAAGCATTGATGAACATAAAGTCATTAAAAAATCATCTTAGACTGAGCCCCGGTGGCGTAGTGGTTGAGTGTGGGGTTGCGGCCCACTGGGTTGGCGGTTCAAATCCAGCAGCAGCGCTCCAGGAGCAAGGCTGGGCCTCCAACTCCCACCAGAAGGTAGTGATGTCCCCCCCCCCCCCAAAAAAAAAACCCCCAAATAATCTTAGATCATTTCATTCATTCATTAGCAGCAGCATCTAACTCTTAGAACCTTTAAAATTCTGTTACCTTGCGACTCTCATCAAAACATCTAAGAGCCACCTGCAGATGCTTTTGGGGGACATCTAAACCGAAACCATCATCATCATCACTGCCTTGTTCCTTTTTCTTTTTAAAATCATTTTTTGGGCATGTACAGCTCTTAGCACAATCCATCCATCCATCCATTGTGTCAAACACACTTGTACATATGTTGCCATCATCCTTTTCAAAACATTTCCTTTCTCCTTGAGCCCTTAGTGTCGGTTCATTGCCCCCCACCCTCCTCCCTCCACCTTCCCTTGTTCCAATGCTCAATACCAACCGCCTCTCCCGTGGGCGCTGTGACATGCATCTGCTGGACTTGACAGTCGGTTGGAATAGCTACAGGGGACCCTACTCAGGTTACGGGGTTTACGGAGGCAGGTCACTGCTCACAGCTGGGGATCAGGTGTAATCATCCTGGCTATCAGATGGGGTCAGGGTAGAGAGCAGACTTGTCCAGTTCTTGGGGGGAAGGAACCAGAAATTGGCAGTGGACAGCGCTCTAGCTCAGGGCCCTGAGCACACCCCTCTGCCGGCCAACGTGTCGTGCTCAGGTGTCAGTCCTGGTACCCAGGCCCAGTGGTAGGAAGGACTTCCATCACTGTTGTTTTCTTGACGGTGCCGTGCTTAACGCTGGAAGTCATTCGGGCTCTGGTTTGCTGAGCACAGCACAGCTGGCCAGGTGCTGGGAGCCAGGCTTGCCTTTGCTCAGGTTCCAGAGGTGACGCGGGTCCTGCGTCCAACCCCACACTAGACCCGCTGAGACCCCGTAGGGCAGAGTAGAACTGCTCCGTGGGGGCTCTACCTGGGAGCAAACGGCCTCATTGTCACCCCATGAAGCAGGTGGATTCGAACCCTTCACCTTTCTGGGAACCAGGAGGGCGCGTTAGAGACTTCACCATGGAGGTGATCACCACCCCTTAGAAGCCGTGCCGGGGCACGCATGATTAAGCATTTGCCTGCTGACGGTTCTCTTCCCTGTCCTCCGTGGTGTCGCAGAAGAAAGACCTGGCCACTTTTCTGGGGGAAAGTCCCAGCCCGGACAACCCCGTGCTGCAGCTGGGCTCCAACACACGGAGTCCCAGATGGGTCGGAATCCAGTTCACGCCACCCAGCCATGGCCACGGCCACGGCTGTCGGCCAGCTCCCCATGGGAAGACAGGTGAGTGGGCCCTGTGGCTCTCGGTCGAAAGTTCCCCGACATTTGATCTGCACGAACGCTGCCGTCCTTACACTGAGTTGAGGAGGAAGGCTGGCATGTAAGCCAATGTAAGCCTTCTGCATATCCCTGAGTGTTTCAGAAGAAATATATATCTGTGCTCTGTGTTTAAATATAGCTTTGGTGTTTGCTACCGAGACAGGGTAAGCAATGGAGTATGTAGGTCATTGACTTAGGAGGGTGAGTTCAGAGGTTTTCTTAGAAACTGTTCATGCTGCCTGGGCTATCGATGGGGTGGGGTGCCAGGATGGGGGCTGGGGAGAGACCTGCTGGAGGAATTACAAACTTCTGTCACCTGAGGGTGCCAAGGCTGTGAGTTGCTGCCGTGGCTCCCAGTGTTCCCAGCGCCACTCACTACTCTCCGCTTGTGATGGGGCTCTGGGGGCGGCCTGGGGGCTGTGATCCTGTGAGCCTCTTTCAGGGAGGAGGAGGCGTGGGAGGAGGAAGAGTGGAAGGGACCTGTGCCAGTGGGGCGTTGCCACACAGTCCTGCCTCAGCCCGCCTTGTTTGGGATTGCATATTTAAAAGGAAAACTGCCACCCCCATCTGAAGGTATGTGACATTTACAAAGAAAGGTCCTAGCTGAAGTTCGGGCGTGACAGCTTCCAATTATATTTGAAAGAGTTTTCTCCTTTTGAAAAAGAGAAGGAATCCAGCTATTGGAAATAAAGGATCACAAAGACCTTAAACATGTTTAATCGAATGGGATATTTAATTTATGTAGAACGCCCTTGTTATGCAAACGGCAGAGGCCTCTCCTGTGTGAAGCCAGTGTGGTTGAATTAAAACCCAGAGTGGGTTTTCTGAGTGAACGACTCTTAGAAGTGGGACGGGGGTGGGGGGGGGTGGAGAAGTATGATTATGGAAATACTTGATGTCAGTCCACTTGGACCTGACGGCACCTTTTGGCTTCCGGTTACTGGGAAGTGCAGTTAGAGTAGACTCCTCCTGTGCCGCGGATAAAGGCTGGAACTACAGGCTGCCCTGGAATTTTCTTCTTTGGGATTCTTTGAATCAGCAGGGAGTTACCAGGAAGGGAGCTGCCAGCTTTCCTTAAAAGGGAGGCAGGAGTTGGGGGTGGGGGGTGTTCGTTGGCAGTCAGATCCAGTGTTAGCACAAAGGGTGAGTGGGAACCGTCAGGTCCCTTCGCCTGTGAGCAGGCTGCTCCCGACCCTGCTGCCCACCTTGGAGCACATGCAACTCCAGAAGCTTTTCTGAGCCACCCAGCCCACCGGGACTGCCTTGTTGGCCTGCTCAGCCCTGGCTGCCTGTGGTTGCGGTTTTATCCGGACAAGGGGGACCGGAGTGTCCTGCACAGGCAGCCTGCTCATGCTGGCCCCAGTCCTGTCCTCCTGTTGGGTGGCTCTGCCCAGTGTGCCCAGGAAGGGGGGGGGGGGGGGAGGGGAGGTTCCATGGTTGTGCTCACTCCCAGTGTCTGTCTTTGCCAGCCCCCGCCGAAAAGGGCTGTTCATGAGCTGACAGCCTGGCTGGGCTCCTGGAGCAGGAGGAGCCTGATCCCAGAGCAGCACCAACCGTGAGACGGCTGCCAGCGTCCAGCCTCTGGTCAGCACGGTTCCAAGCAGAGTTTCAGAATGGGGCAGACCTCCTGGTTACTCGTGCGGGGTATGGCCTTTCTGTTTTGATAAATTGCCGTGACCAAGGGGGTGGGGTGTGCTTGGACCCACCTGCAGGGCCAAGGAAGAAAGGACTGGCAACCCCATAGGGGACCCTACGGGGCAGTTCCTCGCAGCTCGCAATTGACAGCCGTGGGCTTCAGAGTTGGTCTGTAGAATTACCTTCCACAGGAAAGAGCCTCTTACCTCTGAACTCAACACCTTTCTGGGTGTCTCTGGCAACGTGATGGCAACAGTATCACCAGCAGGACATCCGTGTAGTTGCTGCCCCTCCGTCTGAATCCCGTCTCTGGTGTGGCCACGTGCCCTGGGCGTGTGTGTGGATTTCACTCACGTGGTTGGAGCACGTGTCATGCACAGCTTCGTGTAACCCCTCCGTGGTCCGTCTGTCATGGCCACCGCACTTCTTTCCTGCCCTCCCAGCCCCTAACCCCTGGCACCCGTTCATCGGTCCCTGTCGCTGTGACTGCAGTATCTCTAGGATGTGGCAGGAGAGGACGGTACAGCGTGTAACCGCCCCCGCTCGGCACGGCTTCCTCTGAGGTTCAAGCTGTCGCCTGCAGCGAGAGTCCGCTCCTGTGGGCTTGTGCCAGAGCCCCCCTCTCGTCTCCCCCGCCCCCCCCCCACCGCAAAGATTGCACCCAGGATCTCAGCGACAGGGAGGGGCAGCCCCACCCCACTTAAGGGACCAGGCACCTCTATTTCAAACCAAACTACCCTCAAGTCCATTCCAATCCCTGCCCCATTCCCCCGCTGTAGGCCAGGCCTATGGGCTTCTGAAACTGTAGTTCTCCGCGGAGGAAGAAAGCCCCGACTTTGTCCAGCAGATCACCTGGTGATTTCCAACAGCTCACCTTGCAGCTAGCAGCCCGCTGTCTTCACCCAGGGCTCCCCAGGTCCCTCCATGGCCCCCCTGCCCCCCTCACCACCGCCTTTAACTTCACCCCAAGCACACATGGGACATTGACAAGGGGCTTTGAACCTTGTGACTTGGCTGATTTGGGAGGTCAGTAGGATTCCCCGCTTCCCTTGTGAGTGGTGGAAGCTTGGGGCACAGGTCTACCTCCCCGCAGGGCTCTGCTTGATGGGGCCTTTGACAGAGCAAGCTAGCAGGACTTCGTGTACAGAAGACCGTTCCCACCGTCTTTAGGGAGTCGCTTGGTTGCAAATGTCTGCCTGTGTAGTTTCCATGGTCCCCCTGGAGGAGAGGGCGGCATTGTGTAGTTGTTGGTGCACCAGCATCCTAGTAAAACGTGATCTGTGCCTTTACTTGCCTACCAAGCGTGCACGTGGGGGCGGCTCAGGGCTCCTGGGCTGTGTCCTGGAGGCCGGGAATCAGCAGATCCAGCCACTGGCTGCAGGGCCTCTGTCTCTTTCTGCTTTGAGGTTAAGACCATGGACCCAGCCCTGACTGCTCTTCTGGGACCCGTGAGGTCACAGGACCTGCCCAACCGCTGTTGCACTTGTAGGTTTCAGCGCGATTGTGCGTGTGGTGGTGGGCTGCATGTCCTGGGTCCCTCTGGGGAGAGTGGGGCAGCATCTTTACATCCTTGACGCAGGTGCGATAGGACTGTCATGGTTGTGGTGTGGAGGGGGGTGGTCACCAATGTAAACAAAATCAGGTGGGGCTTGGAAAGGGTGGGGCAAACAGATCCAGGTCATCACTTTAAGCCTCCACCATTCCTACAACCGAGTGGCAGCTTCAAATTCAGTGGCCCTTGTCACCCTTGTTTCTGAGTTGTGTCCCCTTTACTCCCCAGCAAATTCCTGCCCTCAAAGTTCCCATTGAGTCCCTGGAGTTGCTGTAGTCAATTTGATTCCATACAGCTAATTCTTGAAAGCGGACTGCTCAAGACACACAGGCCCCCAGCTGGCTCGCTGAAAAGAACCCTGCTGTGGCGTGACTAGCAGGCGTTGAGCTGTTACAGCAGGGTCGGCAGTTCAAAACCACCACCACGCCTGGAGGAAGATAGGCCTTTCTACTCCCGGGAAGGGTCAGAGTCCACTCCACAATGAGCATGGGCTTGGAGCCCAATGAAACGATTGTGTGATTTCAGGAACACGCTGTGAGAGTTTTGAATTCGAGTTTGAAGATGATCAATCATTCGCCAGTAACTGGGGGGTCCCGGGTACCTGTTTGGACCCATTGGGGGTGAGAACACTGAAGGTGCTCCGTGGGGGGGTTGGTGGTGGTCTGGGGTCCATTCTGTCTGCAGCTCTGCAGCTTCCAGGGTTAGCATCCCGCTTGCTGCTGGCTCATCTGGCAGAGTAGCCACCGCCTCTCGGCGTCATCGATGCAGGCCCTGCTCCCATGGGCTGATCCGTGCCCAAGAGCTGGGCCTGATGGAGCTGCTCCAGCATGGATGCACTAGGAGAACATCAAAGCCAGCCACTGGGCCGCTCAGTGGGAGAAAAGATGAGGCAGTCTTCTCCCCCGTTTTCGGCCTCGGGAGCAGTCTGCTTTGTCCTTTAGGGTCATGACGAGCCACCTGACAGGGGGGTCTGGGGTGGGGGGTGATGAGGAATTCTTGGCTCTGGTTCCTGACCCCCTTCTCCTCAGACTGAGTGGGAGGTGGGGATCAATGTCCTCGTGGATGTGCTGTCCCCTCCTTCAATGAGAGCCTTCTTCCCCTTGTTGTACCGTGTCAGTGGGGCGAAAAACCAAGGCTGTGGCCCCGGGCTCACCCCATTTCTCCTGCCGGAGCCCCAAGCACACGGGGTCACCGGGTCAGTCTGTAGGGAAGCGTGCTCTTGGGGGACTGAAAGGGTGGTTCGAGACAGTCCATCGAAAAAGAGCAGCCTACGGAAGAGGCGTATAAGAAGTCACCGTTGGTCCTGTGGCTAGGTTCCTCTGAGCCCCATTTGGACTCTTAGCAACTCTGTGAGACAGAAGAACCGGCCCACCGGGCCTTCCTGGCTGTCACCAGAGCAGCTGGCCACGGCTTCTCCCATGGAGCCGCTGGCCTTTGGGTTATCTGGCGAACGCTCCCCCTCTGTGTCATCGGGGAGCCTGCCTTCATTCTTAGCAGTGAGGGATTATCTTGTTTGTTTGTGTTTTTTTTGGGGGGGGGCATCACTGCCCTCAGGTGGTGGGAGTAGGAGGCCCAGCCTTTGCTCCATGGAGCTGGAATCGAACCTCCATCCCAGTGGGCCGCAGTCCCGCGCACAACCACTACGCCACCGGGGCTCAGCCGAGGAATTATCTTTTAACACTGCGGGTGCCATTTCTGTCACTCGTGTGCGTCTATTCGTACTAAACTTGAACTTCACTGTTTCAAGGGGAAGCGATGGTCTGTGAGGTGGTCTGTTTCGTATTGGGTTTCCCCATGTCACCAACTCGAATTCTCCCGTATTGAACACCTTGGGGAACAGCGTGTATGCATGCCGTCATCCAATGGAGTCTGACCCGTGGCCCCGCCGTGGGTGGAGAACCTTCCGAGCAGGTCGCCAGGCCTGACTGTCGAGGTATCTTGGAGTGGGTTTGAACCTCCAGTCCCTGCACTGGACATGCCTCCCAGGGGCGCCCCTGTCAGGGTGGATGTTGTCCAGTTGATGCCGACTCATGAAACCTGTATGACACACAGATTGTCTGGTGTGACTTGAGACTCACGTTGTCATGCTGTGAGGGTTCCCTGAATCGGTTCCCTCTTATAGCACTGCCTGGTCCAGTGCCCTCCTCCCCACTTCCTTCCCCACCCTCCTCACATTGGAACCGTTGCAGCCACGCAGTGTCCCCACACCTCCTTCCCCTGCCTTTCTGCTTTACCGAGCGCAGTGTCCTTCTCTGGACAGCAGCCTCTCCTGCTCACTTGTCCAGGGCACAGGAAACAAAGTCCTGCCATCCTCACGTTTCCGGGGCATTTCAATTGTCCTTCACCCAAGACAGATGGGTTTGTCCGTCTGGCTATCCATGCTGCTCTCATGATTCATGGGCAACCGTACGTCTCTAGTCTTATTTATTCAGTGTCCAGCCTTCCTATTGTGACTGAAACTTGCCATGATTGGCTGGGTCAGGCACACCTTAGCCCTGCGAGTGACAGGTTTGCCCGAGGACAATATGTCGACCGACGGGGCTAGCTGTGGAATAGATGATGTGTGACAGGGCACCCGTTTATCTCTAGGGTGCTAGGAGTTTTAGTTCGTTTATGTTGGTGTTTAGCTTCTGAGGTTGTTAGCTTGTATTATTTTGACACGCTGCCCTTTGGCCCTGATGAAGCTCTGCTTGCTGTAATTCTTTTCTCACCTTCTGCTTCCTGGTCCGTTGGGTTCTGGTTCTCTTAGCCTTTGGGCTAAGATTTAGTTCACTAGAACACACCTTTAAAAAAAGTCCCCGGCCTCTATGCAGCACCCCATTTCAAAGCTACTTCCACATTGTATGTGTCTCTTAGAGCAGCACCCCACTCCTGGTACGAAGTTCTGCCTTTGTTCTCTGGGGTTGTTGTAACAGCAATACCACAAGGGGATGGCTTTGTTGAACAGCCACATTTTATACCTTCATACTCTGATGACTTAGATTGTTACAAGTCCAAATTCCAGGAATGGGCTCTGTTGAGCCTTCTGTCACTTGACTCTAGGGGGGAGGTCTTCCTTTCAAGATCTGTGGGCCCAGCACTCTTGGGGAGCTCACCCAGTGTTGGCAGCAAGCTTCACCTGGGTCTAGAATGTTCCCAGTGCAGCGACCCTGGTCCGAAGGACATGGCTTCACTTCCAGCTTCTCTTTCCTCGATAGCACCAAGGTTCTTCTCGTCCTCTTTGTCTCTTCGTAGAAACTAGATGATGATGTCATCAGGGAGACTCCATCCACAGTAAATAAGGGCTGTGGTCTGAGGCAGGGCAGTGCACCCCAAACCCCTCGACAGACTGTCTGGCTGCTCAAATCAGCCCACAGCATGAGGGCGTATGGTTAGTGATGTCATCATACACATGCCAGCTAACATCATCACAGAACTCCAGAACCACCAGCAGTCATGGCCCTGTCAAGCTGACACACATTTTTAGTGGACACCACTCAGCTGCCCTCCTCCCCTTCCCCGCTCCCCATTCCCCGACTGTGCCCTGCTCGTAGCCATGGCTCCCAAGATCCTCTGGGCCAGCCAGCCAGCTCAGCCCGTCTGTGGCCAGCTGGGCAGTCTGGGGTGTGGGAAAGCAGTGGCGTGGCTTCGCAAAATGACGTGGTTGTGTGAGTGGCCGCTCCTAGATCCCGCCACATCCTCCTTTCTTTAAAACGTTGCCCGTGCCTGCCCCAGCAGCAGTACCAACACCTCTCCTTGTCCATTTGCTCCTGTGGTCAGGCTTCCGGTGCCTGGCAAACCCTTCCCCTGGGACCCCCCCTCCCCATCTCCAATTTCTGGGTGTGTGATTCCCCAGGAACAGTGCATCTCCAGCGTGGCCTGGACCCCCTGGGTGCAGTGTTCTGTGGCCCCCCCCCACCCCCAGCGCCCCAAAACGAAACAGCCGCATGACAACGTGTGTGTGGGGGGGGAGGGCAGCGATTAATGGCCTGCGTCTGAGACAACAGTGGGAAAGGAGCCTGCTTTATTTTATTTTCCTTTAAAAACTGGCCGCTTTCCAAGGCTTCTCTGGTTTCCACCGGCTGCCCTGATCCTGGAAGAGGAGATTCTATGCTCTTGGCCGTGGGATCTTTTTACATTCTTAAAACCAAAAATCAGCGGAACATAATATTATTACAAAGTTTCCATAAACATCCCCTCAGACGAGAATGTATGTAAAGTTTCTACCTTCGGGGCAGTTCATTTTAATGTTTTTCTCCCCCCCCCCCCCCCCCCCCCCGATGTTGTAACTCAAGAACCAGGGTGTTGAGCAGTGGTGAAGGGGTGTCATGGAGGGACATGGTAAGAATTCACTTTCAGGTGGGGGGGGGGGTTTGTTTTGTTTGGGTTTTCTCCCCTCCCCTCCACGATGAATAATTGCTCCAATGCAGATGGACACGCCTCATGTCCTAGGCCCAGAGTCCTGGGCTGGGCGTCGTGAGGGCCCCAGCTGTGCTGCGTTCATGCCCAGCCTGCCTTCCCTCTGAGATGCCCGTCGGCGCCTCCGTGGACTACGGGGCTTTCTCTGTTCATTCCTGGAAAACATCAGAGTAGTGAGTGCTTTTCTCCTGGTGGGTCAGCCCTTTCTGAGGAAGCTAGTGATTAAAGTTTGGGCATGCATGTACATGTACATGTGTGTGTTTATGTCGGGCACACCAATCCCAAACCACTCTGCCTGGTCCTTACTTGCTAGGGGGAGGGAGTGTCAACCTTTCCTACCTGCCCGACTCCCCCATATTGTTCTAAGGCTGCACCCCTCACCCCCCCCCTCCCATGCACCATGGGTTTTGAGGGAGGCCTGTGTTCGCTCACCCTTCTCCTGTGATGTGGGCAGTTGTGGACGGCAGGAGTTTACATCCAGAACCTAGGGGTCCTGCTGCTGATTTCCAAGGCCAGGGACCTCCCTCAACCTCTGGACGCCCGCCCACCCATGCTCTGGAATGTGCCTCCTCTGGCCCTTGGTGAGAAGTCATGCACTTGAAGCCACACCCGCGTACATGTGGAGTGGGATTGAGAAGTGTCTCAGGAAGCCTGAGGACTCCTGTCCTGACAGGGTGGAAGGTGTCACTGGTGGGTGTGGGTGTAATTATTTGGTTGTGTTCCTCAAATACTCCCTTCCCCAGTCTCAGGATTGGTGGGGGGAGGGTAGAGTTGAGGAGAAAGCCCTGCTACCTCAGTGGTAGGATCCTCACCTTTCCTGTGGGAGACCTGAGTTCGATTCCTGGCCCTGCCCCTCACATGCTGCCATGGCCCGACTGTTCATGGAGACTTGCGGGCAGCTGTCAGTGGCGACCAGGTTCCCTGGGAGCTGCCAGACGAGAAGGAACTCAGGAGAGAGGGCTGGTGATCTATTGGGAATCCATTCATGAAAATCTGCCAAGGGTCTTCTCTGCGGGGTTGTCCCGAGGCAAGAACAAATGGGACAGTCCAGCAGCCAGTAGACCTGGGGACTCTGAGAGCTGTCTGACCTTTCCTGGGGACACTCTGGCATCAGCTGTGGGGGAACAGATTTGCCAGGTGCTGTGTGATGGGCTGTGTGAGGCAGACCCTGGAGGAAGTCTCCTGGCCAGCAGTGATAGGGGACCTGGCTGCAGCCTGGCGGAGCAACCTCGTGGCCCCCTGGGGTCACTTTGCGTCGCGCTGTAAACTCCTGGAAGTCCTTAGAGAAGAGACCTTGTCCAGAACCAGCCCTCTCCCCTGGCGCGGGGCCTTGTCACCACGTCATCACCGCTCCCTACAAGGGTTCCTGCACATTGGCACCTTCCTGCAGCCACTCCATTTTTTAAGTACTTCTCGAGACTTCCTTAGGACTGAGCCCTCATTGGAGGGACTCTGACGGTTTGGCAAGCCTTTGAGTGTTCTTTACCCACAAAATGATAAGGGGCTGCCTCGGCCATCCATGAAGTGGCACCAAGTGAAGCCTGTGTGTCCGTGGCCTGTTTGGTCCCCTCTTGGCAAGTGAAGTCTCTCCAAAATCGAGGGCAGAAGTTGAGCTAGCTACAAACATCACCTCTCTCCCCGACTGATGTTAACATGCCCCCACCCGCTCTCTCAGGTAAAAAAAAAAAAAAAGTCGACAGATAACAACTGGGGGGAAATAGTGATCGTGCACTATACAGACAAGAGTTTTCATTTTCAATTTGATCAGAATTTTCTCCCAAGTCAAGCCAAGGATCACAAGGGTAGAGAAAGAAGCAATAGGTCTGAAAGAGGGAGTTCGTGGTACAGGAACATTAGCAGCATGTCTGCAAAAGAGATTGCTTAATTTCATGCACAATAATAGAATACGCAAATGAAGACACTCCCAAGATGGTATCTGTCTCCTATCTGATTGGCGAGCTTCCAGTATTTTTTCATTCATTCATCCCTACCCGTTTCGTGGACAGACAGCGCCCATGTCGCACACGTCACAGGCCAGTCGCCTTCATAAGGCTGGGCCACCGTCACGCTCACTCTGTTGCTGCACTCCTGTCCGTGTTGGCTGCCCGCTACCCCGCTGTCCCTTCAAAACGACCCATGCAGTTGTCTCTAGGTTTGCCTGTCCTGAGTCTCAGATACAGAAAGACATGCCAAAAAAATCAAAGCACACGCAGCCCAACGGCTGCAGAATGAAACAGAAACGAAACTCCCACCCCAAACAGGAAAGACTGGGACACCTGTCCATTGTCCACTGGATGGAGAGGCAGTTGGAGAGGGGTCTGCCACCGCCGCCACTGCCACAGCAGGAGGAGCCATCTCGTTACATAGTGAGATAATTTGGTTTCCTGTTTTGTTGGAAGGGCCATGGGGTGCCAAAAGATCAAAGGAATCTGTCTTGGAAGCAGGACCTCCAGTTCCGGTCCTGAAGGGGAGCGAGGTGGTGAGCGGGGTCCCGCCTACCTGAGCAGCTTCTCCCTCCCGCAGGCCCCTCTGCGGGGGCTCCGCAGGGACTCTCCATTTGCAGAGGAACATCAGGGTCGTGAGTCTGCCCTCTTTGAACCAGCCACAGAGGACGTGACCATGGTCAGTCTCTCGGGAGGGCTCGCTCCCTGCCTGCCGGGAGTAGTCCAGACCCCACTGACAGCACCATCAGTGGCGTCACCCCCGCCCATGGGGCCTAATCCCTGGCCCCAATTCACAGTGCATTTGCAAAGAAAGTGCTGTTTTATTGGACACGAGGCTTGGATTCTGAACTGACTAATCGATTCCAGCAGTAAGTTAAAACGCCTCCTATCAATGGACAGCAGCACCCGTTCATCAGAGAGCCAGAAGACGAGCAGTTGTCAGCGTTTATGCTCATGGCACTTACAAACCATAGGCTGATGAATTCACTTAGTCATTCCACATTCCTCCCAGCACTTGGGAAGACCTCTATCTCTCTCTCTATCGTGGGCGCGCACACCTGGGGGTATTGATTGTTTTTGCCCCGTGGCTTGCTGCGTGGGGACTGTAAAGAAAGCTCAGTGACGTTCTCGCTGTGACGATGGGACTCTTTCACCTCTGGTTTCGCCCACGTGGCTTCGTGTCAGGACAGATGGAAGTGGCTGCTCCCTCGCCTGTTTGATTTGATCGGGTGAGGGGCGGAGGCAAGACAAATAGTATTTTTAATGACACTATTTAATAACCTTGCGTGCCGCCTTAGAATCGAAGGCCTTGGAAAAATGGAATTAGAAGGTGACTAACTCAGATTGGGCCCCCCACCCCCCCCAAAAAAAAATCACTTCTTTTCTGCTTCACTGACCCGATCCATTTTCTTTTCAGGATTGTATCGGTGTACATGGTTGTGACCCAATGACGTGGTGTCCCCCTCAAAAGACGGACAACCCTGCGTGTGAACTGTAGTGCTGGTGGACAGATTTCTATCGGTGAGTTTTTGTAAGAACCCAGGTAAAAGTTCAGCTTCCTGAAATCCCCTTGGAACGGAATATGCTTCAATCAGTTGGTGACCATGAGTCCGCAGGCCTCGGAGGCTTAGGGTGGATGTCCCCTAGCAGGATCCTATCGATTGTCTTTCAATGACTTGTGTCTGGTATTTTCATTTATCAAAAGCAAAACACATGTAATTAACTCCAAAGCAATATAGTTCTGTGTAAAGTGATTTCCTACCACCACCACCCCCTCCCCCCTTCTGCCGCTATAGAGATAAGTCAGCGAAAGGACCCTGCTAGGGAATTGGAGTAGGGATGGAAAGCAGTGCCATGGCGACATCCCCACGTAGTAATTAAAAAGAATAAAAGTGAATTAGAGACGTAATCGTATGCCGCACCCGAGCCCGACCCTTCCTAAGTGCACATACATGGAAGGTGGGCAGCGTGGGGGATGACACATCTTGATCAGCCCAGAGGGGTTCTTTGCAGCCGAGAGGCTTCCAGAAAGACTCTTCTTGGCAGAGAAACTCCCCTGCTGCCAGCGCCGCGGACAAACAGCTCGCTCTGGAGCATCTCGGGAACGCGGTGTGTGCCGGCACCGGTGCCCCACACGCTCCATGCCTCATTGGAAGGAAGTGCGGTTGAAAAGCCCCGGCCTTTCCGGCGGCAGTGGGGTGGGGGTGGCATGTCTCCTAGGTGCAGTTTCAAATTGCCCTTCGTCATCCTTGCCAAAAGGCTGGCCTCACTCGGGGGGAGTCTCAGAATGGCAGCGTTCCTGGGAGTGGGAGGTGAGTATTGGTGTCTATCTAACTGCCCTTTCAAAGGGAGCCTCTGTGTGTGGGGGAGTGGGGGGGTTGCTCAGCGCCCCCCCCAAAAAAAAACCCTTTGGTGTGGTCCCTGGCATGGTGCGTCCAGGCAGGGCCCCAAGGATACAGGCTGTGGTTTGGAGAAAAGCCCGCTTTGCCAGTGGGACCTCAGGACTAGGTTCCTGAGGAACTGGGGTGAGTTGGAGACCCTGGGGGAGGGGGGGGCACTCCGAGGGAACCCACAGGGCCATCTCCTGTTCAGTAGGGACTATGGTTCTTGACCTGACCCCAATCATTAGGTGAGATGTTGGTGAGCCAGTCATGTGGGCAGCAGGGACTCCCAACTGCTCAGACCTCTCACTGGCCAATGACCTTCAACTGGCCACTTCTCCCTGATGCCTTGGGAGTCGTCTTTGTGGAATGAAGGTGAGGGCTCGGGAGTCGTCTTTGTGGAATGAAGGTGGACCTCCCTGCCTGTTAAGCAGACTTTGCATCCAGGCCTGTCCAGTGAGAGGTTCCTACTGGGTTGACCCCTGGGAGCGGCTCTTCATTGACCTCTGAGGGATTTTAAGAATGTGGTTGAACCACTTTGGGATGAAGCAGGCGGAAGTTTGGGGCTCATTCTCCTGAAAGCAGCTTCCTGTGAGCCCAGGGTTCCAAATGTGTATTGCATTGTGGCTGCCTAGGTGGTGGGCATGGAGCCTGCCCGTCCTGTGCCCGACCCCTGAGCTCTTTCTACAGAAGGGGTCAGTGCCTAGCCTACAGCTCTGCCGTTTGTAAGGGACTCGCCTGAGTGCGGCAGTGAGCCCTGGTGGCATAGTGGAACATGCAAACCATGAGGCCTGAGGGTCAAAGCCTCCAGCCTTTCAGCTAGAGAAAATTGAGGCTGGCTGCTCCTGTAAAGAGTTAAAACCTGGCAGAAAAGAGGCACTTCTCCCCTCCACCCTGGGGAGCCAGACAGAAGGAGGAGAGAGGGTCAGGAGTGAGGCTCAGCAACAGCTGTTGTAGGACCTGCGTTTCCTGATGTTGAACGGGTCTGAGCCCTGCTGTGTTTCGTGTGCAGTTTTGAGCAGTTTTTGATAGTTGGGAGCGTTGAAGAGGCCGCCGTCACCACTGGCAGTGCCCCGCCGAGTCCACAAACCACACCCATGTTGACATTGGCCATGTTCACACAAGGTCATGTGCTGGGCAGCTGCCCTTGAATCTCTTTCTCTCTGTAGATGATTGCTTTATGCTGTGCCCCTCTCTGCAGAGCACCGCCCACTTGCACGCTCCCTCAGGCCAGCACCTACCTGGGAACTCCAGAAGGGCCTCGGAACTCACAGCCCAAACCTGTACCACCCTTGATCTCAACCAGGTAGCTCGGCTGTTGACAGCTCTGGCCTAGGCTGAGACCTCACCTGTGGGCAGAGGGGGGAGGATCTCGTCAAAGAACAGGACGGTCCGTGCACTGAGTGCCAAACCCCAGAGGCAGCCGGACCGCAGGCACACCATTTGCATCCTCTTAGCACATCTACCTCCCGGCCGCATCCACGTGGAAAACCTGTATGTTCTCGCCACACTCGACTTGGTGTGCTGGGGGTTTGCTTGTTTTTATTTCCCATCGAACCTCTCCCCTTCCTCCCCTCCAAAGGCGCTAACGTCGCCCTTCACTGCGTGGAGGGGAGGACTGGCTGACTAGGTCCGGTTGCATTTTGTCCCTGTGTTCACACGCTGCCCTGTCTGTGGCCTCTTGGGGAAATGAAAACCCTTCCTGCCGCATGGCTGACCCGCTTCAAGAACCGGTGTTGGCCAGTGGTGGATTCATGGTTTTCCTTGCGGGGTTTCACTATTGCCTGTAACCTTGTTTTACCAGAGGTGGGGGGCAGAGCGAGTGAGTCTGTCCCACAAAACGTGAACACGTGCAAGTCGTCTGCGGTGAGCTTCCGGTGGCAGCGCTAGTTGTGCAAGGACACAGCCCTTTGGCGATCCAGGTGCATGCCAGCAGAAACGTGCCCGAGGAGGAAAGGCAACTTGCTGGATGGAGGTCCTGCTGGTGTAGGCAAATGTGGCCGTGGCCATGCTGGGCTCCACTAGCTGGCACCTCCTCCAAAGTGTGGGGACTTTAGTCTTCCAGCGGGACATTGCAGGAGCTCTGTCCTTTCTTCTCCTACTCCCCCCCCCCCCCCACCTTTAATGGAAAGGATTGTGTGTGAGGCAGCATACCCGTCCGCCCCCGGGGGTCTGGTGGCCAGCGTTCCGAGTACAGCGGGTGGGGTGGGGAATCTCATGGTGCTTACGCTGTTGGCTGTGCGCTAGCCTTCTGGGACTTCCTGGACCAGGACTGCCAGCTTCCGCCTCCTCCGGGCTCGTCCTATGCTGGCCACCAGCCATTGGGGCCTCCATCTGGCCTTCACGAGGGGCCTGTGATCCTGCTCCAGCGTCAAGACTGCAGGCAGGGCTGCCAGTGTCGGAAACCACAGCCCCGAGGAAGATATGCAGGCTTTTCATCTCCAGGGCTGTCTGCAGATGAGAAACAGGCTGGGGGTGGGGGTGGTGCGGAAGACAGTTTGGGGGGCTCGGGGTGCGGGTGTGGCTTTAGTGTGGTTCTTTGGACCCGTTGCACAACCCCTCCTTCCCCCCCCACCCCGACTCATAGTGGGTTCTTCTGCAGTCAGTAGCGCTGGCCTCCACCTCCTGCTATGCCCGCTCCACCCCCCACCCCGCTGGTTTCAATCAAAGCCCCTTTACCAGGGAGGGAGGGTGGGGCAGAGTAAAGCAAAGGGTCTTAATTATCACCCTGCCATCCATGTGTGGGCAATAAGCAAGCCCCTGTACTTCCTGGGGTCCTGGCCAGGCTGTTTCTGTGCCCGCTGGTGCTCCTGCCACACGTGTGCGGTGGGGGGAGGAGAAGTGGCTCATGGGGCGGGGGGCAGGGGGAGCGCCTGTGCTCGGATTGGGTAACTCCCAGCAGTGCAAGTGCAGGATCACGCCAGGAAACTCGGTGGTGGGCACCCTTTCCAGCCACTGCTCCTCATTGCCCCACATGGGGTCCCACATCATTCACCCAGAACACGAGTCTCAGACCTGGGGGCTGCAGGGAGACCCTGGGCACAGGCACAAGCGGTGTCACCAGACTCCTTTGCTCTTGTCCTGGCACCAGGGCTAGTTCCGGGCCTGGGCCACGTTCCCCTCCTGATGCCCTTGCCACTTTGAGGGGGAGGGGGTTCCACTTCCTCGAGTGTGTGGTGTCATAGAAATAGAGCCTTGGTGACTGAGTGGTTCAGTGTTGGCTGTAGTCTGGAAGGCCAGTAGCTGGAAGCCACCAGCTGCCCCTCGGGACTAGGACCAGGCCTTTGCTCCCTGGAAGAGCTCACGTCTTGGACCCCCAGGGGGCACTTCTCTCCTGCCCCATAAGATTGCTGAGTGGAAGCTGAGCCCCAGTGGCGCAGTGGTTGTATGCGGGACTGTGGCCCACAGGGTTGACGGTTCAAATCCAGCAGCAGCTCTCCAGGAGCGAGGCTGGGCTTCCTACTCCCACCAGGGCAGTGATGCAAAAAAAAAAAAAAAAAAAAAATACTGATTGGAATGCTTTTGGTTAGGGGGTTATAGTGTCAGGGGGAGGTGAAAGGTTAGCAGCCCTGAGTGGGAAGGGTGGAGGCTTGCCCTTACCCAGGGTCATGCGGAAGAAAAGCCTGGCTGCTGTCTCTGAACTGGAAACCGAACCCAAGCGAACAGAGCTCTCTGTCCTCCGGGTCTATCTCGTTGCCTTGTAGAGTCGCGTCGAGTCTGCTGGCTTCTGAGCCCCGCTTGCAGCATCTGGATCCAGCCGGGGCGTCGGCCTCCTCCCTCCCTCCCTCCCGAGGAGCAGCCAGTGAGCCCGTGTGGCAGCGGGTGGCATCTGACTCCTAAGTTCAGACAAGGGGAGAGAATCAAGACCGGCACAGGGTCAGTGCCCGGGAGGCTAAGGTCCAGCAGGCGTCCACCTCTACGGTCCCCACTCTGAGGCCTCCGGTAACAGTGCAGCAACCACGCACCTCATGAGGGACCACACTCTGGACACTGGGGCTTCTCCGGGAAGTCACCAGGGCCACGGCTGTGGAAAGCTGCCGCTGAGCCACGCCCCCGGGTCCACCCCTCTCTGCTCCATCAGGGTTCTCTTGACCCTTCTGAGGCACCCTGCGGTGCCAGCCTGTGCCTGCAAATGCTCGGCGTCCCCTGTGCGGTGACCCTTTTGTGACTCTGTTGACTTCTGGGCCCGCAAGGTTCTCAGTGCCGGCAGCCCAGGTCCACAGGACACAGCCACCCCTGACTTCTTCCTGGGAGCTTCTGTGGATTCTTTTCCAACCTCAAAGGCCGGTCATTTCCAGCCAAGTGGGATGGCAAAATTGACCAATCATCTCGCTCCGGGGGTTTCATGCACCTCCTTTGCATGACCCCACCCACTCATAATGTGCAAGTGACTCTGACTTAAAGGGACAGTTGAGACATCGTCTCCCCCCACTCCTACCCCACCCCCAGTCTTTTTGTGATACTAGGTGATTTCGAGTCAGAGAAGGTTCACGTCCGGGTTGTATCCTTTGACCCTGTGTATTCAGCCAGAATACTGAGCAGATAATGAGAGCAGCAGGACTTTTTGTGCAGATATCTAGAGGACTCCTTAACGGGGGAACACACTGGACACCATGCTCGCTGCAGGTGAAGGGGGCTTTGAAGCACTTGCTCAGGAAAATCGGACTACGGGTGGCGACTCAAAGGTACAGAACACAAAGTTGTCACGGCTGGACCAGAGTCACCATCATGAGGAAATGTTGGCATCCTCAAGGACGTCAGTCAACTGGGATCTGCCATCAAAAGCTCCAGAAGCGGCTGCGGTCAAAAGGTTGTATTGCCTTGGTCAGTTCTACCCTAGGCCTCCTTAAAGCATAGATGTCCCTGAAGAACCACTGTGTGCCTAACTCAACCCATCATGTCTTCAGTTATAAGCTGAGGCGCACCTCACCTTACCTCAAAAGCTGCATTGAAATCCAAGGTGGAAGCCAGGCGATGTAGACAGAAGGACATCGCTGCCTTGGAAGGAAGGGTGTTCACCCTGACCAGAGACTGCTCTTCTGGGAGCAGGGACAGTGTCTGGGGAGAAGTACAGTCCGAATGCTCCATGGAAAGTGGGTGTGGCGAGACTGTCTGGTGTACTTTGGGTGTGTGGTCAGAAAAGCCTAGTCCCTGGAGAAGGACATCGTACTTGGTCCCTTAGGGGGAGGGCCAGGGAAGGGAAAGAGGTGGGATGGGGTGGGATTGATGAGTGGCTCCTACCTAGGTGGCAGTCCTTGTGAGGCTGGGTCAAGACTAGGCAGTGTGTTGTTCCGCTGTAAACAGGGTTCTCACAAGGCAGAACCAGCTCACTGGCCCACTCTCCTAGAGGCGGCTTTTCTTGGTCTTGGGGTCGTCATGCCCCAGAGCTTGTAGGCATTTTAACATGAGACAGAAGAAGGAGACGACTGCCCACACCAGCCTGCCTCCCACCTGCGGACACATTGGCTTTGTGTTCTGTTGGCTTTACTTCTCTTAGGCTGACAGGGTGACTCTCCCTGGCCCCTTGGGTGTTTATCAAGAAGTCTCCTGCTTAGCAATCCTTTTGGAGTTCATTCTGAACACGTAACAATTAAGGTAATTCTGCTGGAATAGGAACTTTTCAAAAAGCTTCTGCTAGGTGACTCGTGAGTCTGTGTGGGGACACACAGGGTGCGTGGACACACCCTCCAGGTGTGGATGGAGACGGAGGTGGACGGAACCCTGCTACTCTGTTCTGTTCTCCCCAGGAGCAGGCCGAATCGGGGGGGCTGCTGTGTATTTCCTGCCGTGTGGTCTCTTTAGGCCCCAGCAAGCAAATCAATTGCTCGGCAGTAAACTATTGAAAAGAAACAACAATCTGTGGGGTGGGTTGCAGACGCTGCTGGGATTAATTATGCATGGCAAAAAGATGGAACATTCGTGGGGAAGTGTAAGGATTTTAAATTCTAAAGGGGAAAAAGAAGCAGGAGGTGAAAAAGCCTTGAACCCTGGATGGTTAGCCGCTCCGAACATCTGATTACGCTGTTTAATTTCCCTTTCTTCATCACTGTCCTAAGGACAATGGCTTTCCCCCCCATCCCCCTTCCCAGGGCCCTCCTGGAACACCGGATCAGATATCCCGGGGAGCCCGTCGGATCTGTTTAGGGTGGGACTTGATTTATTCCACAGAGTGCTGGGTTGTCCGTTAACGAGGAGAGGGCTCTGTGGACTGTCTTTGTGGGAGAGAGATCTGGCTTATGTCCTGTCCCTCAAGACCTTCTCTGTGGCCACCCTCTCCTTCCCCGTGTTGCTGCGTGGTTGCTGAAATCCAAGGAAATGTTTGCTGTTCTGGGAAGGGTGGAGGAGAGGGTGGCGCCCTGGGCCCCAGCTCTCAGTTCTCCTGCATCCCACCCTGCTTGCAGGCAGTAGGGGGGTGGGGGGGACAGGCTGGAAGGATGAGTGCTGTGTTCAGAGAGGGGATGTGAAAGGGGCCTCCATCTGCACTGAGCCCTTTGTGTTTTATAGCGTTGAGGAAGCAACATTCACCAGTGTGCTTCCTGTGCACGGGCCTGTGGCGCCCTTCACCTACTGTTAATCCCCGTCCCATGAACAGAAGCCACTGCTGCCCAAGTAGTGACTCCTCCTCACCCCCACGCCCCACCCCTGGGCGCAGCTGATGTCTCTGCACAAGAATTCACTCTTCCCAGATGTCCCATCTCAGCGGCGTGTTGTGGTTCACTTGTCACCCAACGTCCTGTGTGGGAGGCCCACCCATGTACCGGGTCTCCCTTGGGTTGGGTTGGGTTGGCACTGCTTCCCGCCAGGAGCAGCGGCTTCTCCGGGTCTTGAGCCCATCAGCATCTCCCAGGAGTCCTGGTGAGCAGTGGGTACACCTGGAGCTTATTCTTCTGGTTGGCAGTTCGAAACCTTGGGAGAAAGACTTCTACTCCTGTGGGCACTTAGCGGTCGCAGAAACCCATGGGGGACCACTGTGAGTCCGCGCTGACTCGCTGGCAGTGAGGTTGGTTTTGAGAGCCCTCTCCCAGGTGTGAGTGCTCCCCTGTTCTGAGCCCTGGCCGTGCCTTCCACCCAGCCGTCAACGAATGTGATGCTTTGGCTTCTGATCCTGATCCTGAGGCTCCGCTGTCAAGGAGTTAAACGGCCTGGAAATGGATTTTGCTGAAGGGCCAGTGGCCTGGCTCAGCACAGACCATTCGAGAAGCTTTTCTCGCGGGCTCTCAGGGACAGAGCCCACCTCTGTTGCTCTTGCAACCCACGATTTCTGGGCCTTGCCTGCACCTTGCCATTGGCAGCATCTTTGAGAAGGCGTGAGTCCGGGGGGACGGGGACAGATGATGGTGTGGGGAGGGGAGTCGGCCATGCAGAGTCACCCTTGTTTCTGTCTGGGATGCTGGGCAGAAGGGCCTGGCACCCGCATGTGAACGAACATGCTCCCGAATGCGTCAAACAGCCGCATTCAAACCCAGATGTGTCCACCTGGAAATGGGAGGTCATTTCAGCCTCTCTGAGCAGGGGGTGGGGGAGGTGCCTTTTGGGGGCCCGTTGGTGTCATTGTGGGTTTGGCGTTGGGCAGCAGCTGGGAGGCCAGTTCAAAGCCACCAGCTCCTCTGTGAGTAGCAGTGGAGGCTCCCTGTTCCCATGAAGTTAGTCTCAGAACCCACGGGCCTGTCTACTCGGTCCAATCGCGTCACTCCGCGTCCTTCTGAGTCCGTGGCCTGCCTTTGGCTTTGGATGGGACTGGAGGGCGGGTGGAGTTGTGGTTGCATTGTTTTCATTGAGTGGAGATTATGATGACAGCCACAAAGTCCTCTGGTGCCCAGCTCGCCCAGGCCCCGGTCCCCCGAGACACCCAGGCAGATGGTCTGCCCTTGGATTCCTTCATGAGCCCAGGCACATGGTGTGCCCTGCCCTCACCCCCCGCAGCCCGAATCAGGTGATTCTCGGAGGGTGTGGCCGCCAGCCGCTGTCAGGTTTGTTTAAACCTCAACTCTGACGAGGATGCGGACTCTGGCTTTCTGAACTCCAGGGAAGGCGGCTGCCTCGTTTCAGCAGATGACCTGGGCACGGCTGCCCCGCCAGGAAGGAAGAAACTCTATTGATTGGTCCTCTGCTCTTCCTCCCGCCGCCGGTACAGGCACCCAGAGGCCTCTTTAAGGTTGGAAAGCTTCTGGCCCCTGCTTAAGCCCAGCAGCTGGGGGGGAGGGGGGG
>PVJH01026307.1:0-30205 GCA_004026705.1 Nesogale talazaci | reverse complement strand
TTTGAAGGAGGACCCAGCCATCTGAGACAGAAATAAAAGTAGATAAGTTCAAAGAGGTAGCATAGCGTATGCTCTTTGAAATCACCGAACATACTGCCATCAACTCAATGATGACTCGGAGTGACTCTACAGGACAGGATAGAGATTGACTCTGGTGAGTGTCTGAGACCATAACTCTTTATAGGAGTAGAAAGCCTAGCGTTTCTCCCTTGGATCAGCTGGTGCTTTCCAACCTGTGACCTTCTTGTGGTTAGCGGCCCAACGTAACTACTATGGTACTAGAGCTCCTGACCCTGGCTGAAGGCAGGCATCTAAGTTTCCTTGCCTAAGGAAAGAGTCCTCGTTGTGGGACTAGGCAGTCTCTTAGAGTGACCTCCTAGTCATTAGCCAGACCTTCTAGAAAGGACTTTGGTCCTACAGCTGCAAGGGGTTGAATTCTGCCAACAACCTGGATGAGCTTGAAGCACGACCCCAAGCTCATAACTCAACACTTTGGTTTCAGCTTAGAACTCAACTTGCCCAGACCCAGAACTTCTAACTTATAGGAAATGTAAATGAAACCGTTTAGAAATTAACACAAAACCAACAGACATAACGACTCTGGCCTAGGTCCTCCACACTTCCCTCTTGTACCAGAATTGCAAGCTGCCTCACTGAGGGTGCCCAAGGAGTCTCTGTGTTCTGCTTCTCCTTGCTCTGAGACCTCTAGCTCTCTCTGACCCAGCTGCATCTGCCAAGCCAGCCTCCTGTGGAGGCCTTAGTTTTGCTCAGTTTTTTCTTCAAGTATTTGCACTCTTGTTTTTGTAGCAGAAGCCCCAGATCCATTTGCAGGGTACCCACATGAATTCAGCCTCTGATGAATTCCCTCTGATCACAACTGAGGGATGGGAATAGCTTTGCTACCAGACAGAAAGCATTATAAAGTTGACTAGGGCAGATAGAGTAAGATTAAAATGTTATAACTTATCAGTCAATCTCCCTTGGTTGTTTCTGTTTTTACTCTTTCCTGCTTTCTCATTAATAGAGGTTTTAACCTACATTGTCTAGTCATTGCTGTTGGATTTTGTTTCTTTGCTTTTTCTTGGTATTATTTTCTGTTTAAGAAATTCAGGATTAAAAAAAAACTCAATGTAGGTAGATCTATAGAGACAGTAACTGGATAGGACATGGCAGGGGTCTATAGGGGGAAGTGGGAACTAAAAACAATGAGTAAGAGAAGAAAATGTCCTGAAATTGATTGTAGTAATTATTGTGCAACTCTTTTTAATATGATTGAATGATTAGATTGTATGATATGTGAGGTATGTGCCCCCAAAAATTCTACTAGAAGTATATTTGCCCCCCCCCCCAATAAAGTGATTTATAAGAAAAAAGGAGGGGGAAAGAGGAGCTTATACTAAGGGCTCAAGTAGGAAATAGTTGGAAATGAATATGGCAACGTGTACAAATATACTTGATATACAAATGATGTATGGAATGTTATAAGTGCTTAAGAGCCCCCCAATAAAATCATTGGGGGGGAAATATATTTGCATTAAACAACAACAGAGAAATATATTTATACTTCCTGTTCTCTTTACCAGGAAGAGAACTCTTCCCTCTGCTCTTTCTTTATATCACTGGCTGGCTTTTTCTCATCCTTCACAGGTGGTACCATCCTTGGCTTGCCTCCAAGGTAACCAGCTGGCCCAACTCACGATGCTTACTGGCCAACAACCCCCCACGTTTCATTCCTTCACAACACAGTCTGCTTTGAGCTTGTCTCTTCCCCCTGGAATGTAAGCTCCTTGAGGCCAGGGCACTCCTTGTTGGTGCATTTTTTGGGGTATGTACCTAGAATCTCTACAATAGAACTTGATACCGCATTAACATGCAATCCATGTTTGAATGAATACATTTGCAAAATCAGATTTAAACAAATTTATAATATAATAGAACCTGCAAAATCTGGAATCGGTAAGGCAGAAATTTGTCAGAGAAGGTCAGCGCAAAAATTCCCACCAAAATGAGTGACAGAAAAGTAGCAAAGCTGCACCCTGTTTGAGGTGGAAAACTTGGAAGATTTGGAAAAACAAGGCAGTTCTATTGAATTCTGTCCTCAGAGTTCTTTCTGCATCATGGATTAGTGCAGGAAATGCATATAGCATAGTTAGGTGTAAAATGACATGCAATACTATGTGCTTTTAGGAAGAGATAACCTCTCTAAGGTGAGGACATAGGATCAGGGAAGAGAGCTGCCTGGTGAACTCACCAGGTAACAGGGATCCCAGAAGAGGCTGCATCCTCCCCCCTCATCACAGCTGCAGAGCAAGGGGTTTTGTCAAGGCCAGGCCCAGATAAACACAGACACTCTTTTTGAAGGACCACCGGCAAATCAGTGGGTCTTGCAGGGTACTATTTCTTCTCGGTGTGCAAAATTTGTCAAGACCTTGGACCTCTTCATATCCACAATCTCTCCCAGATAATCCTCTTCCGTGTAGCTTTCTGCTGTGCTGTCCAATCTCTGAAGACAGGGGGACAGATGATACAATAGTGAGAAATAATTGCTCTGTCAATGAACGGAAAGTAGGTACGGTGCTTTTTCTCAGGAAGATCCATGTGTACATAGGAAGGTAAGTATAGTGCTTTCCCCCAGGAAGATCAATGTGTACATATTTAGCATCCTACATCATTAGCACACAGCTCATGCACGGAAATCAGCTAATTAGAAAAATAACCCCTTACAAAAACTCACTGCCATCAAGTCGGTTGTGACTGATAATGACGTAAAGGACAGGGCAGCTTTCTGCGACTGTAAATCTTTACGGGACTAGCAAGCCTCGTCTGTCTTCCAGGGGTCACCTGGTGGTTTCAAACTGTTGAGCTTGAGGTCCCACTATGCTATCAGGGATCCTTGAACACCTTACAAAGAGTCAGTAGAAAGCAAGTGCTATCTAAATTTCAGTTAGCAAAAGAGAGAAGAGAAGGCCATGCTTTGCAAGTCAGACTCAGAACACTATTCTACTTTCTGGTTAACCAGGTAAATACACAAAACAATACATGTTCCATTTTTAGCCTCTATCTATCTATCTATCTATCTATCTATCTATCTATCTATCTATCTCATCATCTATCATCTTTTGTCAGGGGTTTTTACCCAGTTATTAACTGAGGCAACCTGGGGAATCTATGTTTTTTTTTTTTTTTGGTGGGCATCACTGCCTCTGGTGGTCGTGGGTGCTACCCAGTGCCGCTCCTGAGAGCTGCTGCTGAATTTGAACCGCCAAGGCCGCGGGCTGCAGTTCCACACTCAACCACTTACGCCACCAGGGCTCAGCCCCAACCTGGGGAATCTAAATCGCCGTGGATAGTCTTTGTCATCAGGTAGCCCGTGTGCGGAACAGAGCTGCTTCCTAGGGTTTCCCAGCCCGTGGCCTGTCAGAAGCACATCACAGGCTTGTCTTCTGTGTCTCTTCTTGGGGGTTTGAATCAGCCGACTTTCAGCCAGTTGTCAAATGCATTGCCCTTTGTGTCACCGAGGAACGCGAATCTAAAACACTGAAAAAATACATATATAGACAGTGATGTTGACTGTAATAATGTGACTTAAAGGGGGGGGGGCACTCTAAGAGCTGAGAAGCTCAGATACTCCTGTCTGGTAGAGTTTGCTCTTTCCTGTCATGGAGTCTGTTCCAGCTTAGGGACCCCATACCCAGCAGCATAACCATTGTCCAGTCTAGAATCATCTTCACACTCATTGGTATGCTTGAGACATTCCGGGAACTGTGTGTTCTGAGCGCCTTCCAATTGAAGGGACTCATCTCTCAGCACCACACCAGACACTATTCTGCTGTGATTCTGGAAGTTTCCATTGCCTGCTTTTCAGAAGTAGATGGCCCGGCCTTTCCCCCTCTTTTCCTGCTTTAGTCTGAAAGCTCTGCTCAAACTTGTCCACCATGGGCAAAGTTGCTGGTGTTTGAAATAGTGACGGTGTCACTTCTGGCATCACCACGACAAAAGGTCGTGCAGTAAGCTGACAGATGGGGAGGGGCAGGTACAGCGTGACCACAGAGTATGGCTCGAGAAGGCTGACAGAGAGAACCAGTCCTACAACTCAGCACAGCGGGAGTGGAGGTAGACGGAGACCAGTCACGGACTCATTCATGCATTCCACTCGAAACGATAGTAAAACACGTTTGGCATCCAGAATGATGTGGGCGTGAGGGTCCTGGCGGTCCAATAGTTCAAAGCCATCCAGCAGTTCCTTAGAAGGAAGATCTGGCAATCCACTCCTATAAAGGTAGCAAATAGCCTTGTAAACCCTGTGGCCAGTCCTACTGTGTCACCAGGAACCCCTGAGAGACCTGACAGCACCTCCCAACAATGACAGCCATCTGACCTGGGTCTTAAGCAATCGGAACAATGGTTCAGGATTAGGATCTCGAATGCTCTCTGCTAGACCAGTTATCAGCACTTTAGTTACTTTGTTTTTCATTTTGTTGGCTGGATTCCAGAAGGAGATGTTCGTTGTGGTTGTGGCTGGGTGTTGGTGACCTTGTGTACAGGAGGAAAAAGAACTTCCCCATGCTGCATCAGTCCCACAGCAGTTGCTATGCCTGACCCCCCCCCTCTTGAAGCCATGGGGTCAGTCCGTCTGTCTCATTATGGGTCTTCCTCTTTTCTCTTTCATTACTCAAACTATGGCCCGTGGGCCACATGCGGCCCGCCGAGAACATTTATCCAGCATGTTGGGTGTTTTTGCTGCTGCCACCTGTCCTGCTTAGCAGCCAACTCATCTGGGACCCACAGTGAATTTGTTCATAGTTTTCTTTTTCTTTTTTTTTTTTTAACTATAGTCTGGTCCTCCAACAGTTTGAAGGACAGTGAACTGGTCCCCTGTGTAAAAAGTTTGAGGACCCCTGGCTGCCATTTTTTGAAGACAGATTTGTTTGTCCTTCTAGCAGTCCATGGTACATTCTTTTTCCCCCCTTTGCTATAAATCATTTTATTGGGGGCACTTAAATATATTATAACAATTCAAATATCCATTATATCATGTGGACATGTTGGCGTGATAGTGTTTCTAAATATCTTTCTTCTTGAACCCTTTGATGTCAGCTCTTCCTTTTTCCCTCCCTTCCCCACCCTGCCACTCCTGTGAGTCCTTAATATATTATGTATTATATTTATACATATCTTACGACACCCATTCTATCCCTTCGCCTACTTTCCTGGTCTTCGTCCCCTTCGAGGGGGTTATTCTGCCCTCTTTGTTACCCATCCCCCCTTCCTCCTGCTTCCCTTCCCCTGGAATCTTTACGTCTGTTACTGATTCTAAGGGGGGTTGTCTTTGCTGAGTTCCGGATATTGAAAGCTCTCGTCTGTACTGTGGTGTTACACGGGTTTAGTAGGATTCGTGAGGTAGGGCTGAGATCATAATAGTGGGGGAGTCCATGGTACTTTCAATCTTCTTCACTAATGCCGTGATTCACATGCACCAATTCTTTTACGTGTTTCCTTAGTCGTTGCCTGCAGCGATTGAAAATATCATGGGATGTGTTGGGCGTACTTTAATCCTCAGAAGGAACGTCGCACATCAGATTTACTTCATGCAACACATCCTTTGGCTTCGTAGCCGCTGCTTCCATAAGTGTTGATTGTGGATCCCTCTAACGTGAAATCCTTGGTGGCAGGCTCTTCTCCATTTATCATGATGCCGTGTCTTGGTCCCATTGTGAGGATCTGGGTTTTCTTGACATCGAGTTGCCCTTCATAGTGCAGGCTGCCATTCTTGATCGTCATCAGCAAGAGCTTCAAAGCTTTCTGGCTTTCAGCAAGCCAGACTGTGTCACTTCTCTATCTGTATGTGCATATCACAGATATACACTTATGCCAAGATGTGTTTTGCTCCAAGGGTGCTGAGGGAGAGGCCAGGGCAACTGGGAGGCAAAGGGACACGTAAAAGCAGTGGCTGGACAGTCCTACAAAGAGTGAAGTTTTGAGGGTTTCAGTGTGCCAGCGGACCCACAGGCCATGTTCAATCGATGCCCATGTATTGCCTGTCCAATCAAAGTCCTGAGTTGCTCACAGGGAAGAGACTTGACCTTTGACCTTATTATGCACCTTGTTGCGGTGAGCATCACAGAAACAAGCAAACAGATCCATGCAATGTTGTATGAGAAGCATCATCTTCAAGGGTTCTTTGGGAGTCAGTTATAGACTAACCCCCCGCCACACACACACACACATACACCATGTGGAAGGCAAAAGGAGAATAGGGTTGATGTTATTGAATTATGCTTACCCCAAATATGTGTAGGAATTATAACCCCTGTACTTGGTGTGTGTGTGTGGGGTGGCTAGTGACACAGCGCTTAAGCACTCAGCTACTAACTGAGAAGCCAGTGGTTCTGATTTCCAGTGGAGAGATGTGGCAGAAAGATGTGCTTCTTCTCTAAAGAGTGAGGCCTTGGAGAGCCAGATCTCACCTCTCCTACCTGGAGGGCAGGAGTTGGCATGATGGCCATGCTTAGATACCTGTCATCCCATGGGGGCGTGGGTTTTCATCACGAGGCCATGTCAATGCAGCGGTGTCCAAAGTCGAATTGTATCTGAGGGGCAAGGAGATAGAGTTATGGAGGTAAGGACAAAATGCTCCTGGAGTGGCTCTGAAGACGCCGTCAGCGACAAGTGGGCTAGACCCCAAAGAAGGACTTTATATTGTCGCCACGTGGCTCGGTGGATTCTTAGCTAGAGACTCAGTCCCGCCCTCCTCGTCCAGAGTATTTTATAAGGAAGGGGAGTGGATGCTCGGAGCTGTCGGCATGAGGGCATGAGCAAGCGGGTCACAGAAGCAGGAAGCCCTGGGGAGGAGGGGGGGCGCGGGGGGGGGGTGCGGGGGAAGGGGCTTCTCATTCGAGCTGGCTTTATCCTTGTCTCCTTCCTGCTTGGAAACTCTCCAGCCTCACAGAGCCTCCCTTCCTTCTAGTCTGAGTGTTTCCTTTTTATATCACGAGGCCATATCAATGCACTATTTAAGACGAGGGAGGGTTGAAGGGATTTCTTTCAGATGAGACTTCTCCCCACCATTCACTGGTTCTTGACGTCTCATTTTACTCTTTTGGTCCTAAACCATTGGCCTGCCCCCTAGGGTGGTAAGCGGGCTCCCCATCGTGCCTCGCAGTGGTGACCTATGATACTGGATCACAGAACCCACAGGGGCCCCCTCGGTGAATATCTGCACAGGAGTCGTGGCGGGAGTTGGGGTTTGCTTTCTCCCAAACATCTAGGTCTATTTCCTGGACTACTTAAGGTCTCTAGTGTCCTATTAATGCCCTCCTCCTCTCCCCCCCAACACACACAAAGCATGATTGAACTGACCAGTGGGACAGCATTGACCGGGGGAGGGATGGGGGTTCCTGATTAAAAATTTGGTCTATATAGAGCAACAAAAATGTTCCTAGAACACAAAGGAAAATAGTATTGTGATATATTTATTTAATTTTAAAACACCATGGGACGTGTGACAAATTGTTAAAAAGCGGGGCATCTGGTCACTTTACATTTAGGGTTCTGACCATATTTCCTGCCAGCTCGAGAAAAGGACTTTCAACAGACTGGGCTGTCTGGAAAGGGACGGGTGATTTGTTCAAAAAATGAATAGAACACCGCAGGGCCTCTGTGGCAACAGGTACTTATTTCACAAAGGTACTTGTTTCCCTTCGTATAACTTCTCTCTCATCCTGGTGAACCACAGGTCAGGCCTTTTGAAGGCTAATGGCCAAACAGGCATTAACGTTCAAGGTTACTTGATGGGGGCTTCCCTGAGCTATGGTAGGGTCAGATGTGCTAGAAAATACAGCGTCTTCTCCCACTCCGAGTTCAAAATAAACACACGTCGGGTGTCCCGTTGGGTCACAGCTAGCTTGCATTCCCTCGGGGCAGCACGTATGGAAATTGAGTGTAGTTATGAACACATTCCCCCACTTGAGTGCCTTGGCAGGGGCAGTGTCAGTACAGCAGCAGACAGAGTCCACGTCATGATGTGACCCATTCGAAGGTCCTGGATACGCCTGTCAGAGTCACCACCGCCTCGCTCTATTGAAAGGAGGAAGATTCTCAGGCCTGGCTGTGAGTTGACCAGCAGCTTCCAGAGTTGTTGAGACTGGAGCTGGCAAGGATGGGTGGAACTCGTGGTATTCCAATGCCCCTCTCAGGAGATGGAGTGGCTTTCCTGAGTCAGCCTTGATGATGTAACAAGGCAGGGATCCCTTCTATCTTTACAACAGTGGGGAGTAGTGAAAATGACAGTCCCACTTTTTAACAATTTAACAATGTCCTGCAGTGTTTTAAAATTAAAATAAATATATTACAATACTATTTTTGCATTCTATGAAAATTTTTATTGCTCCATGTAGACCAATTTTTTTTTTTAGGTATCACTGCCCTCAGGTGGTGGGAGTAGGAGTAGACCAAATTTTTAATCAAGAACTTCCCCCCCCTCCACCCCCTCCACCCCCATCAGTGGTGTCCTGCTTAAAATCTGGTCACTTGAGTGCCCCTGCAACTTGGGCTTTAGGGGGGTGACAATCTTTCACCCACACCTGCTTTCCTGGACTGAAGGAATGTACTGGAGTGAACAGGATGCCAGGCAGCCTTGGACACCTGGTTTGCCACTTTCCCTAAAGCTTGGAGCCATGATGGAGCTTCCCTTCCCCCTATCTTGCTCAGGTCCTCAGCAGGGAGAGAAGGAGAGAGGGCAGTCTAACACAGAATCTCAGTGAATACCCAGGGTTTTTCTGAGGAACTCACCTTATTTTGAGAAAAACCAAGGGCAGTGCTTGGGGCCACATTAAATGCTCCTCCTGGCGCAGTTCATTTTTTCCCCCATTTTTGTGAATTACTGTATTTTTTCAATGACTTTATTGGGGACTCTTACAGCTCTTATAACATTCCATAAATCATTTGTATCAAGCATAATTGTACACATGTCGCCATCTTCATTTCCAAATATTTTCTACTTGAGCCCTTGGTATAAGCTCCTCTTTCCCACTCCTTTTTAAAATAAATAAATAAATAAATAATTTTATTGGGGGCTTAGACAACCCCCATCTCGATCCATACATACGTCAATGCAGACCACATTTGCACACTAGTTGCCATCATTACTCTCAAAACACCTCCCTCCTCTTAGGCCCCCAGTACCAGTTCCTCTTATTTCCCCACTCCCCCTCTTCCAGGCACAGTCCATTTTTTATAGTGTGGATCATACATTCAACTTTACCCACGCTATGTGGTCATTATGCTGTGTGCAGTGCATCTCTCTGGGCAAGGGCACAGGTGTGGCTTCTGGCTTTTGCTATTTTGTTTGTTTTTTGTTTTTTTTTTGTTTTTGGGGCATCACTGCCCTCTGGTGGTGGGAGTAGGAGGCCCAATCTTGCTGCTGGATTTGAACCTCCAACCCAGTGGGCCGCTGTCTCGTGCACAGCCACTCCGCCACCTGGGCTCAGCCCTGGCTTCTGGCTTTTGGACCGAACTTTGGTGCTCTTCTCCCCGGGAAGTGGCTCCTGCTCTCCCTGCTGTGTGGCTTCATATAGGAGTCTGGCAGTGATTGCAAAGCTTGAAACCCACAGCCTGCAGAAACTCACTGCTCTTCAAACCTCGCTTACTTGCTTTCTGGGCTTCATGTACAGAGATTTTGTAAGGTCTTCTTCCTCTCTATTGCTAGGCTTCACACGCCTTGGATGATATGAAAATGGAGATATTTTACCTGCTGCCTGCACATTTCGGCCTCCTCCTCGGCATCTTTCAGGTCCAGGCAGCTGAACCTGGCAGCAGCAGCAGATAGCAAGCTTAGCGGTGAGTGAGCGTTTGAGGGTGAATGGTGACCATGGTTTGGCCGATGGTGCGCAGGTCTTGCCCTGGACTTTTGTCTTGAGTCCCTGGCTTTCACACAGGAAGAAGAATGACCCATGGGCTCTGGCAGGGAGGCAGGATGTGGTTTCTTAACTGCTTTGCAAATGTCCTCAAATGTTTTCTTGGGTGGTTTTGGGGATCTGGTATTTTTTAACCTGCACAGGTACTGCTCCCAGAGTGAAGTTGATATAGACGGACTGGTGGTTGACTGCCAGTCTGGGGTACAGGGAGGCTGGGTGATTGTCCTTTACCAAGATCCCGAGCCAGTGGGGGGACAATAGGCACCTGGTTCAGGAGTTGGGAACCACCTCCATTCTTCTGGGTCAATTTCAAGAATGAATAAGTTATGGCAGTTAGTGAGAATTCTTGCAGACTTTCATATCTGCTACACTAGAATCCATCTCTGACAGGGAACTCCTTCATGTCACCTTTCTCCAAACAACTTACTGTATTTAATACAAACAGGGGTCCTCAAACTTCTTAAATAGGGGGTCAGTTCACTGTCTCTCCGACCACTGGAGGGCCAGAATATAGTAAACAAACGAACAAACTATGAACAAATTCACTGCCAGTCCAGGATGAGTCGACTGCTAAGCAGGAGAGGCAGCGGCGACAAAAACACCTGATGGGCTGGATAAATGTCTTCAGCGGGCCACATGCGGCCCAAGGGCCACTGTTTGAGGACCCTTGCTTATCTCCATGTTTCTTCTGCAACTTACACTGACCTACTACGACTTTCTGTATCCACCTCAATCCCTTTCTCTTACGAACTTTTTACCCCACCAAACTAGGCAATCACTGGATGTGAAAATTCTATTCTTATTAGCCAACCATTAGCAAAGGATTGCATTGTTTTTAGAAGGAATTCCTTCTTACCCTTCTGGCTTTACAAACACCAAGGTCCGAGGCTCAAGCAGCTGCACATGAAGGGAGGTGGGGTAGGGAGGCAAGTACCTCTTCCAGCTAGAGAGGCTCAATCTGTTCAGCCTTTCTGGTCAGGTGGTTGCTTTTTAAAGAGGAGTCTTAAGCTTTCAGTAGGCTCACAGGAGAAATCACCTTTCTGTTTAGTACTGACGTCTTCTGGACTTTCAGTCGGCCTTCCTTGGGCTAGATGCACTCACAGCTTAATTCCGTGGACGCTCACGGTTCCATCAGCTCTCTCTGCATCCCTTTCCCTCTGAGAGCTGAGATGGGCCTGAGTCAGCTCAGCTGCACTCAGGTCTTCGCCCTTCGTCACGTGACAGCCAGCCTCTCCTGGTCATGGGTGACAGGCACCTTGTCAGCAATCTCCAACAGTTGGGCGGGATCCTTGCCTGTGAAGCCTTTAGCTTGATGCCCCCCTGTGCTCTGGTTTGCAAAGGCGGTACTGACCTTGGTCTGGTTATTTTGTGCTTCAGGGTGTGTAAGCCTCGTGCAGTCTCTCATCAAAAGTGCCAGGATGCTCATCTGCCTTCTGGAGGACCTGGGATACCTTGCATACATGGGAATGCTTTCTGACCCCCCCTTTTGAACCCTTGGAGAGGGGTTTTCTGGTAAGCTTCTAGCTTCTGGAGGCCCTCTCTTTCACTGGGGCTCCTAGTTTTGGCTCCTCGTCTGGGACCTGCCTCTGGACTAATACACCCATCCCTCCTGCTGGGCCATTCTCCTCAACCCAGTGTCCAGGGGCTTGCAGAGAACCGTCGCCCCCCTCCTCCTCAGTGTTGAACAGAGTCAGGAGGAGCAGGTGGCAGTCGGTCCATGTCGGCTTGATTGTGAATCTGAAAGATGGACCCCATGAGTTCTATGAGTGCTTTGAGTTTCTAGAAGTATGGAGGAGCGTGGTCCTTCCAGTTGTGGAAGTCAGTGGTGTGAAGGGCTGAGGCCCTAGAGTGGCCGTTCTCAACCTGTGGGTCTCCACCCCTTTGGAGGTCGAACAACCCTTTCACAGGGGTCACTTAAGACCATCAGAAAACACATATTGCTGATGATCTTCGAAATGGAGACACCACTTCTCTATCCGTCTCCAGGCACGTCTGCCCACATGCAGCTATACCCACATATCAGTACCTGGCATGAAGACTGTTACCCATGGCACACCACACTTTAAGACAAAATGTCATATATTTGTCATTAGAAATAAAAGTTCACAATATATAGTTGCATAGTATTTTTGTGATGAGTCACTATGCTTTAATGATGTTCAGTTTGTAACAATGAAAACACATCCTGCATGCATATCAGATCTTTACCTGATGATTCGTAACAATAGCAAAATTACAGTGATGAAGTAGCAACGAAAATAATTTTATGGTTGTGGGTCACCACAACCTGAGGAACTGCATGAAAGGGTCACATCGTGGCACAAGGAAGGTTGAGAATCACTGCACTAGAGTGTGGACGCTCTGTACACATGGCCATCAGTGCCTTTAGAGGTGGGCATGCTCATCTCTCATAAGAGCATCTGTGCGGCTTCTGGGAGGGCTGGAGTGTTCAGAATAAGAACCAGAGGCCCCAGGCAAAGATTTGCAGACGTCTGGGGAGTTGGGCTGGTTGGAGTATCTGGTGAAGCTTCAGGGGTTGCTGGAGGGGTGTGAGACTGTGTTGTGGAATGCAGGAAGGACTTTATTGTGTTGACACACGGCTCAGTGGACAGGAACATTTTATAAGGAAGGGAAGTGGGTCCACGGGGATGTCTGGGGGAAGGGTGGCCAGTAGAGAGTCAACAAGTTACAAGAACGCAGTTGGAAAATTGAAGGGGAACTGCTACTGTGGGTTCTGACGCTGGAACTCTGTGGGAGTAGAAAGCCTCATCTGTTTCCCATGGAGAGATTGGTGGTTTCAAATGATTGACCTTGATGTGATCAGCCCACCCATATCATATCCAGGTAGTCCAAAAGCAAAACTTGAATTGTTCATGGCACATGAACATATTTTCAAAATCACCGAAGCAAGCAACTGAAATATTTAGAGACTATGTCAGGATGGACTGACTCAAGCTGATTTCATTTCATTTTACTTTCTGAAACCTCTGTAATGAACCTACCATATTTTGGGACCATAAGATACACTTTTTCCCTCCAAAAGTGGGGGGAAAATGAGGGTGTGTCTTCTGGTCCCAAGATGTAGTACCCCAGAAAATTTTAGTATACTGGTACTATTTGGTTCAGAATATTTTTTTCTGGTTTTCCTGCTCTAAAAACTGGGTGTATCTTCTTATGATCAGATGTGTAAATGACTATAAAATAATTTTATTATAGATTATCTCTGATAGATCAAATTGTATCCCCTGCCCCTAAAATATGAGTCCTAAACCCTAATCCCTATACTTGATGCACCTGATCCCATTTGGGGATGGGGTTTTCTCTTTGTGTTGATCACACTGTGTTAGTGTGGAGTGCCAGTCAATCATTTGTGAGATGTAAAAAGGGCAGATTAGATGCAGGAAGCACTGATGGGGGAACACGGAGGCCATGCCACATGAACATCACCGAGGTATGAGGGAACTGTACCTAAAAAGAGACAAGAAACTTCCCAGGAGAGCCTATGATGAGGGAATGTCCTCTTAGAGCTAGAGACTGAATGTAGACTTCTACCCTCCTAAACTGGGAGAGGAAACAATTCTGTTTGTGAAATCGACCCACCTGTGCCATTTCTGTTAATGCAGCAGCAGTCAAGCCATCACAAGAGCTCTTTGGTGTGCTAAAGAGCAAAGATATCACTTCAAGGACCAAGGTGGCTGGCCTGAGCCATGGTATTTTCAAGAACCTCATATGTGCATTGAATGCACTCTTCCAGAGGGCAGTGATGCCCCCCTCCCCTCAAAAAAGAATAGGAAAGGTGGAAGAATGTTCCCTTTGGAGTCCCATGATAATTCTTTTTAAATGACATTAAAATGTATCTCAAATCTTCACCCAAATGCAAATCCTTGTGTTTGGCAGCTACATTGTGGTCTAAGCAAAAAGGGAACACTGGGCTTATTTCTGGAACGGATTTTAAATGTCAAAACGTTTGGTTTTGTTGGGATTCAGATCAGAGGGTTTAGGAAGGCTTCACACAGAGCGTGAAGCAGAATAGGCAGACATTTCTGAGAACGTAGTTGGCGCCTTTCAAACTGTACGTTGAAGTCGATATTATTAGACACTTGCAAGTCATGCTTCCAATCTGGTAGTCATGAAACAATGTCTCTGCTAGCAGATAGACATTGGGCCTCCACTCAAGTACTTCCTCACTGCAAGAACACTTTGTTCCATTAAATTGGCATTACATGATGCTTACCTCCCTGATACGACCAGTGAAGACAAATGTGAGCATAAGAAAAAGTGGTGAAGAAACCTGATGGTGCCAGGTTATCAGAAGATATAGTGTCTGGGGTCTTAAAGGCTTGAAGGTAAACGAGAGGCTCTCTAGCTCAGAATCAACAAAGCCCACATGGAAGAAGCACACCAGCCTCTGTGACTGCGAGTTGTTGAAGGGTTCAGTTATTAGGCATCAAAGGACAAAAAAATCATATCATTGTGTGCCCACCTTCCTGATGTGATCGTTGAAGACAAATGTATGTATAAGTAAATGTGAAGAAAGCTGATGGTGCCCAGCTTTCAAAAGATATAGCATCTGGGGTCTTAAAGCCTTGAAAGTAAATAAGCAGCAATATAGCTGAGAAGCAACAAAGCCCACATAGAAGCACACCAGCCTGTGTGACCATGAAGTGTCAAAGGGATCAGGTATCAGCCATCAAAGAACTGAAAATTATATCATTGCAAATGAAGGGGAGTACAGATTGGGAACCCAAACCTATCTGTAGGTAATGGGACATTCCCTTATAGAGGGTCTTGGGGGTCTTGGGAGATGAGCCAATCAGAGTACAGTGTAGCAATGATGAAACATACAACTTTCCTGTAGCATTTAAATGCTTCCTACCCCCTGTCCCCACTATCCTGATCCCATTTCTGCTTTAAAATCCACCTAGGCCAGAGGATGTACACTGGTACCAACAGGAACCAGAAGTATAGGGAATCCAGGACAGACGATCCCTTCAGGTTGAGTGGTGAGAGTGGCAATACAGGGAGGATGGACAAGGTGGGGTAGAATGGGGGAACCAATTATAAGGATCTACATATAACTTCGTCCCTGGGATATAAACAACAGGGAAGTGGGAGAAGAGAGACATTGCACAGTGTAAGATATGACAAAATGATAATTTATAAATTATCAGGAGTTCATGAGAGAGGGGGAGTGGGGAGAGAGGAAAAATGAGAAACTGATAGCAAGGGCTCAAGTAGAAAATAAATGTTTTGAGAATGATGAGGGCAATGAATGTGTTTGACATACAATGTATGGATGTATGTAAGAGTTGTATGGGCCCCCAATAAAATTAAAAAAAGAATAGATTTGAACATGGCAGTAATCAAGAGGGTGTGGTAGAAGAGGAAATAACCCTTTCTGTTGTACATAAGACTGCTTTAAGGAGGAGTTGAAACAATTGCATCTACCTATTTATCTATCTCTCATATATCAGCATATTTTAGCATAAAACATCAAAATTTATGTTTATATTATTAATATTAAATCTGTCTAGAATTACTACAAAGTAACTCAAAACCCAATTATTGACTAATTCATGTATTTTTTTTTCTTTTTCAAATCTGTGTGAACAAAAATGACATATTCTTAAAGTTCCTCATCGGTACCTTTAAATTTCTGAATATGTTTTATTTTACATATATTCTATTTAAGGGGGAAACTGATCATAATGATCAATGTACAATCCCCCACCCCCTGGGGAATGAATAATAGAAACATGAGTGAAGGGAGAGAGCAGACAGTGTAAACTATGACAAAAATATAAATTATCCAGAGTTCATGAGCAAGAAAGGATGTGGGAGGGAGGGGAAAAAAGAAGAACTGATATCAAAGGCTCAAGTAGAAAGAAATGTTTGGAAATGATGATGATAACATGTGTACAATATGCTGATACAATTGATGTATGGATAGTTATAAGAGCTGTAAGAGCCCCCAATAAAATGATTAAAATTAAAATAAATAAATATGTTCTATTTTACATGAAAAAAAAAATGCCTGTGCTAACAGTGAGGCTATAAGTGTCCACCCAATCCATCCACTGGCCTCAGGCTGGGACATCACTTTCCCTCCTCATTCATCTCCCAAACCCAAGTAACCATTAGCCCCAGGGAGGATTCTTATCTCAAAAGTATTTGGCTTTATCTCAAGTATCTGGTCCTCCTCTTCCTCCCCACCAAGGCAGGTCTTCCTTTCAGTACTCCCCCTCACTGCCAGGTGTCTGCAGCGGTCTCTCCTGGGAGGATCCAGTGCCGCCCTTATCATCCACTCTCCATATGGAGCCTACGGGGTGAGTCCACATGCCAACCTGGCCATTCCTTTCTCTGCTTTAACTGTCTCAGTGACATTTTGTCACATCCTGACCTCTTTCCACACAGAACTTTCCATCATCAGAAGTCTAAACATCAATGCAACGGTCCCTTCCCACTGTGTTCCAAGGAACAGAATCCCCTCAGCCAAACAACTCTCCTCATCAAAGAGACTGGGATGGTCATGTATTCATGATGCCAATTTCATGATTGGAATGTAGGGGTGGAGTCTAGCCTGTTAATTTGGAGATAGCCAATGAGTAGCCAATGAGACCTCTCTGTAGGCATGGCTTTCTCCTGAGAATTCTGGTAAGTCATGCGGTATTTCCCAATTGGAGAAGAGAGACTTGACTCTCAGTCTCTGAGGACAATGAACTACTGACAAGATGAGATGACAGCATGCTGATCGATCCTGATTCCTGGAGAATGGAGGAGACTTAGGAGAAGCCACATGGGCTTGCCTTGATGGAACCAGACCTCTGGGGCCGGAGAAGCCACAGAGAGAGCCCTTCCAGTGCTGAGATGCTTCTACCACCAATGGACACTGCTGATGGACCCTGAGCCCTGGAAGCGAGGAGCCATGAAGGGACCCCTGCTAACTGGATACACAAGAGTCTGTATCCACTGGCCTGTGACTTTGTGACATGAAAGGAGATTTTATAGGGTTGAGCCCTGGTGGCGTAGTGGTTGTGTGCGGGACTGCGGCCCACTGAGATGGAGGTTCAATTCCAGCTCCCAGGAGCAAAGGCTGGGCCTCCTACTCCCACCACCTGAGGGCAGTGATGCCTATAAAAAAAAAAGAAGAAGAAAGGAGACTTTATAGACTGGTATTGGACATATGAGCTAATATCAGAGTTATGACCTTGGACTGGACTGGGTTGGCATGCTTTCTCAATGTTCCATTCCTCTTATATATAAACCTTTCCCTTATATCCATATATGTGTGTGTATGAATTTGTTTCTCTACCTGGACTAACACAGAGACCGGGCAGACTCTGTTTATCCCCAAAGAGTAGCTTTCCATGTTTTCAGGGTGGACCAGACCCTGGAGAAGAGCATCATTATTCGGTGAAGTGGAGGGGCAGCCAAAAAGTGGAAGGCCCCCAACGAGATGGATGGACACAGTGGCCCCAACAGTGGGCTCAAGCACGGGGACGGATTCAAGCCTGGAGCAGGGCAGGGCCGTGTTTCAATCTGCTGTGCAGAGGTTTGGAACCCACCAGATGGCACCTGACAGTGCAGTTATCCAAACCAGACAATCCCATTTTCCCACAGGGACCAGGGGATATGCTGCACTCTTGTTCTGACCAAGTCTGTCTCCCACTGTCCTTGCTTGTTCATTCTGTTCCAGGGTTTGACCCCTGGGCGACCCCACAAGGCATGCCATGTCCTCCTCCCCTGAGCTGTCAGGAAGAACACATGTGATGGATACACTGCTTTGGAGCTCATCCATCCAGGTTGCCAGTTTGTGTTTGGACCTCCCTTTAACTCTAGATTAAGGAACCCCACCCTTACCAGGGAGGTTCTTTTTTGTGGGCATCACAGCCCTCTGGTGGGAGTGGGAGGCCCATCCTTGCTCCTGGAGAGCTGCTGCTGGATTCGAACCACCAACCTAGTGGACCGCAGTCCTTCACACAACCACTACGCCACTGGGGTCAGCCCACCAGTGAGGTTTAAAAAAACAACCCAAACAACAACAACAACAACAACCAAAAACCAACCCTAAACAAACCAACCTCACATTCACTGCTTTCAAGTCAACTCTGACTCAAAACGACCATACCAGGCAGCGCAGAGCTGCCTCTCTGGGTTTCCAAGGCTGTAAATCGTCAGGGGAGCAGAATGCCTCCTCTCTCTCCTGGGCAGCAGCTGGTGGTTTCGAACTGAGGACATTGCATCTAGCCTTCCAACTCATAACCCACTGTGTCGCCAGGGCTCCTTTATAGAGTGAATAAAACACCCTCCACCTTGAGTTAGCCTGTGTTCATCTCCATTCTCTGTCTAAAAGACTCCCAGGCTCTCTTCTAGATAACTCTAGCAAGTTTGTCTTTTTTTTGTAAATACATCCTTTTATTGGGGGGCTCATACAACTCTTATCACAATCCATCCATCCATTCATGGTGTCAAGCCTATTTGTACATTTAAGCCTGGCCTCGTTACCTTCTTTATCTGCAAGTCTCCCTAAGATTTCCATTCTGATCTCAAAGATCTCTCCCACGTCATGTGTCCTACTCCACTGGCCTGATCTAGCATCCTCAAAGCTGGGACCTGACCTGCTCAGCTTTGCAGCAGCGATGCTAATCATGGATGCACACATGCCTCCTGATGCTGTTCTCAAAGACTTTCGTGTATGACCTCATGCATTCCTTGAACAACACACGATTGTTGGAGCAGAGAAGCATTCATCCAACAAATGAATACTGGGTGTCTACTGCATGCCAGATACAGTTTTTAACACTGCAGATCCAACCGTGAACAAGACTAATAAAGTTCTGATTCAAGATGAGGCAGAAGGAGGCTAAACAGCTACGCAGGTAGGTAGGTGATGATGAGGCAGTGTGAGAAACGAAAGACACATTTCAGCTGGATGGAGAGACGCAAGGTGGCAGAGATGGCCCTTTGGATGCGATGGTCAGGCTAGGCTTCCTGAGGAGAAGCATGAAACGCGTGAGAAGGTGGAGCACATGGGATGGGTATGTGCGTGTGAGCATGTGCATGAAGAGGCCTCCAAAACAAGGACACACAGAGCAAGGAGGCCCATGTGATGGACTACTCATGGAAGGGGCAGAGGGGGAGGGCATGTGTCACATGAGGGGAGGGGCTCAGGCAGATAGAGCCTTTCCAGCAGAGCCTAAAGGTGCTGGCATTTAGTCAAGTGTGGTGAGAATTCTCAAGTAGGTATAAAGTTTGTCAAGACACAATTTAACTTATCTTTTAAAGGGTCACTGTAGCTGCAGACTGACCAATACAAAGAACTGTGGCCCATGGATTGATAATGGCGACGGGGACCACGAGGTCACCTTGGTGGCAGAAAGAAGGGGTCAGTCCCTGAATGCATCTTAACATCAGAGGATTTACCGTAAGGATTGGCTGTTGGATTGGCTAGTGAGTCTGAGAGAAAGGGAGGAATCCTGGGTGGCTCCAAGGTTCCTGGCAGGCTGGTGGGATGGCAGTGGTTGAGAGGGGGAAGACACAGTTCAGAGGAAGGGCTGGGAAGGAAGAGGGTTTTGTTTTGTTTCCCAGCCTGTCAATCTGATTTGGCACCAGGCTTCAGTTATGTCTTCTATGAAATGGAAATGATGATCCCTGCTTGGCACATGTCTCATGAGAATGAAATGTGATGACTGTCTCTGGAAGCTATGAGACGGAAGATCTTATTTGATTCACATTAAACCTAGGAGTAGGGTTCCCAAGAAAAGACTAGGAATGACACTCCTTGTTATTGGTGAGCTGTTGCTGGATGCCTACCATTGTCTCTGACCACAAGAAGTGAGGCTGGCCACAGAAACGACACCCGCAGTAGCCATTTATCTAATACCCACCTAGGCTTGACTCTGGGTGGTGCAAACAGTGAATCCACTCGGCTGCTACCCCCCAGGTGGATCTGGCACTCTCCTGAACAGTCAGCCCCTGAAGCCCCGAGGGTTCACACTTCTACCCTGCCACTTGAGGGTAACTGTTTGCTTGTTTGTTTCGTTTATTCACAGAGGGCTAACTATGTGCCGGGCGCCGTTCTCAGGACTTTATAAATATCAACTCATGAAATCCTACTTGGAGAAATGATATTGGAGCCCTGGTGATGGACATAGTGGGTTACGCCCTGAGCTGGTCACAAACCACAAGGTCTGCATATGAACCCAACAGCTGCTCTGGAAAGATGAATCCACTCCTAGATAGATGCTCAGCGTTGGAAATCCAGTGGGGCACTTCTACTCTGTCCTATGGGGTCACGATAAGTTAGAATCAAGTGGATGGCACAGTGCGGATGGGGAGCCCTGGTGGGGAGTGGATATGCGTTGCGCGGCTAACTGCAAGGCCAGCAGTTCGAAACCACCAACCACTGCTTGGGACAAAGATGAAACTTTCCATTCCAGTAAAGAGTTACCATCTCCGAAATCCACAGGGCCAGTTCTACCCTGTCCTACAGGGTTACTCTAAATCGGAACGGGCTCATTGGCAGTGAGTTTGGGAGTCGATCTTTTAAAAACAATAAACAAGCCAGAGGAAACCGGGGTGCAGTGAAGTGAAACCCCATGCTAATAAAGGGCAGAGTCTCTGCCCCATGTGCTCACACCCTGGGCCAAGAAACAAATCCCTGGCGCCTCTTGTATGCTGTGAACTTGCCTAGAGTCTCCACTCCTGCCCCTATTGGCATCCAGCGTGTTCCTGACCTTGCAAAACCTCTGCTCAGAAGCCTGTCAATGTTGACAGCCAGACTCCCTTCTGTCTCCCAGCCCTCCTCATGCCCCTGGTAGGCACCCCAGCACTCACATGGCCGATGCGATGCTTTCTTCTTAAGACCTGAGGTCAGCTTCCTCCTCCTCCTCCTCCTCACATTGCTACACACAAGCTTTGATGGCACTTGGCTTTCGCCACGCGCCCTGCCCCTCTACCAGTTGTTACAAGTTGTTTTAAGCTCTTGCCGGATCACGTTTTCCACTCGTGTTCAAAGCAGCAGACCACGTGGCCCACTGGGGCTGAGGGCGGAAAGAGAGCGACTTGACAGGGCTCCTGTCCTTCCCGACCACGTCCTGGCCTTGGAAACCTGGGCCGCCCAGCACCAAGTGGGCAGTGTGCAAACTCCTACGACTCGTCATTCACCTATTTGGCAAATATTGATTGAGGCAGTAGATGGTGAAAACAAAACAAAACAAAACAGAGAGCGAGGTCCCCTGGAAGGGAGCTGGGGGACTGGGGGACGCGGGAAGTGGTTACGCCAAGCGCTAGAGCGAGAGACAGAGGCGGGCGTGGTGTCTGTCCAGGGCGACACATCCTGGAGGAGCCAGACGTGCCCGCTGTCGTTCCGCGGGTCTCTGCGGGCACGGCGGGGAGCGGGGCCTGAGGACTAGGCTGCGGGGAGGGATTTGCTAGCCCCGGTGTGGGGTGGTGGCTGGGGCTCAGGACACAGCACCCAAACTCTGCAGCCCCCTTCTGCAGCTTGTTGCTGATCTGCCGTGTGACCTTGTGCAAGTCTCTTACCCTCTCCGGGGCTTATTTACGGCGCCGGTGAAATGGGTTTTAATCACTTTAGGGTAACTGGGAGGATTCAAGGCGACATGCTTGGCAAGCTTCTCAAACACACCGCGGGCCCCGTAGGAAACGCTCGCAGAGCCCAGGCTGCGGGGGTTCGCGGCTCGCACTCGCCAGATCCCCAGCGTTCCCCCAGGTCGGTCCCCAGCAGCTCTCCACCCTGGGACCCGCCAAGGAACCTCTGAGAGCGTGCCACGCCTTTCTATTTATTTGCTTACACGAGGCGGGGTTTGGAGGAGGACCGGGAGAAGAAGTGGGCCGGGGAAAAAGGGAAGGGACGCAGCAAAGGCGAGTGCGGCGAGAGAGAAGGCGGAGTCCGGCGAGGCTCCCGGGGTTGGGGGCGAGAGGGCGGGGTTCGCAGTGTTGGGGGCGGGGAGAGGTCGCGTAGGCGGGGGCGGGACCATCGGAGACCAATGGCGCGCGGCGCGGTGGGGAGGGCGTGGCAGGAAAGCCGGCTCGCTGACAGCCCAACTCACCAGCTCCGCCCTCGTCCCCGCGGGAGCCGGGAGCCGGAGCCGGCCTGGGCCCAGGCTGCCCGCGCAGGGCTGCGGGGCGGGCGAACATGGCAGCGGAATGAGGAGGCTGGCGCCGGGTCGGGGCCGCCGCCGCGCTGCAGCTTGGGATCCGCGCCCAGTGCGCTCGCAGACGCATCCGTAGCGGGCCTCCTGGTGGCCATCGGCTAATCTCTTTCGAGCGGAGGGCGAGGGGGAAAGGGGAGCCGGCGGCCCGGGCCGGACCGAGTTCCGGCTGGTGTAGGGAGACTCGGCGGCGGCGGAGACGACGCGGGAAAGAGCCCGTCCCAGGTTGCGGCGGCGCGGACGCGGGGATGAACCGGCCATGGAGCGGCCTCTGCGGGGCGCGGAGAGCCGGCCGGCGCTGCGGCGGGGTTGCCGCCTGAGCCCCGGCGCTGCGCGGCCCCGGGGCTTCGGCCGTCCCGTGGGGGTCCCTGCTGACGCCTCTGGGAAGGACGCGAGCCCCGCGCGGCGGACCCCACGGCACACCCGGATCTGAGGCGCGCCGTGCGCCCTCGCAGCCTGGGCGCCTGGCCCGGTGCGCAGCGCCCAGCGCCCAGCGGCGGAGCTGGCTGGAGTTGCTGCGGGCAGGACTGGGTTGAGGGGGTGCGCGCGCTCGTTTGCCCGGAGCCCGGAGCAGCAGCGGCGGCGGCAGCGACGGCAGGCTGACCTGCGCAGCCATGCTGCCGGGGGTGGGCGTGTTCGGCACCAGCCTCACGGCTCGTGTCATCATTCCGCTGCTGAAGGACGAGGGCTTCTCGGTGAAGGCGTTGTGGGGCCGCACGCCCGAGGAAGCGGAGGAGCTGGCCAAGGAGATGAGCGTCCCTTTCTACACCAGCCGCATTGACGAGGTGCTGCTCCATCAGGACGTGGATCTGGTGTGCATTAACCTGCCGCCGCCCCTCACGAGGCAGATCGCCGTCAAAACGCTGGGTGAGCGACCCCTCCTCTCCTTCCCCTTCTCGCAGCCTGCTCCCCTGCCGGCGTCCCCTTTTTCCATTCCCTGAACCTTACCTGCCATCTGCCCACCCTCCCGCATCCGACCTGGAACTCCCTCCTCCTCTTGTCCCTGGCTTTCTTCCCTCCTGCCCCTCCCCCCCACCCCCGGCCCCCACGTGCGTGCGGAGCTTGGAGGACCGTAATTCCGGCATGGGGATGAGGGAAGGCCACGCCAGGTTCCCCCGGAGGCGTTTCTGATGGCGGGGACAGAGGATGGGCTCCTCTGCCGGGGGAAGGAAACCAAGTTCCCAGCCGCGTGTGTAGCGCCCTTGCGTGCGCGCCTGTGACAGGCGAGTGCGCGCCCTGCAGCGCCAAAGAAAGGGCCCCCACCCCCCTGCACGTGTCCTGGTTTCTTGCGGGGGGAGGCAGTGAAGAACCTGCCGTTTTGCAGCCCTGGCACCCATCCGGGGTCGTCGGCTCCTTTCTGCTGAGCTTATTGAATGAGGTTAGAGTTGCCCCAGCCATTCAGCTAGAATTGTTTCATCTGAGCTGGAGGCCAGGCCGGCGAGAGGACTTGAATGTGTTCAGGAGGGTTGTCCGTTAGCAGGTGGTGGTTTGTTTAAAAAGAAAGAAAAGACCAGGAGTGATCTTCGGCATCAATTTGGAGCAATAGATCATCACTGGGGTGGGCGCAGTAATTCCCAAGGCAGGGATGCTTTGTGTCGGAAAAGGCAGAACGCTGCCAGTTTCATTTGGAAGCCTGAGATAGTCCCTTAGGAATCATTCAGAGGCTGGGTGCCAACTGGCGAGTTCGGTGATGCACCTCAGCACCGGTCCCCACCCTCTCCCCCCAGCCTGAACAATTTCAGGGTGGAGCATCAGAGGCTGGGTCACGAACCCAGGAACCAGGAGTGCATATTAGGTCCATCAACCGTTCCCGTGCATACACCTAAGACAATCCCAGGAAGATGGCTCACTCTTTTCTGTTCTGAGAAAATGTCCTGTTCTTAGTGGGTGGGGTTTTGTATGTGTGTGTGTGTGTGTGTGTAGGGGGTGTTAAAAAGAAAAGGTTAGGGCACAGGCTTCACATTTACAGCCATTAGAAGGGAAGAAGTGGGACAGCATTAAGAAATCCATTGTGATTTACGCGATCTTAGAAAGAATGTTTCAGCAGCTATGATTCAGGGTAGAGGAAATGTACACGTCCAGTCCTATGTGTGAACTCTCTGTCCAGAGAAAAACCATCTTTACCAGGCTATTCAGTTATTAGCTCAGAGGGGACATCAGAGAACCATTCCTAATGGAGCTGCCCAAGGCTCACAGCTTTAACTTTAAGGTTGTCAAGCTCCTGACCTCTAAAACCTGGTCCCTTGGTCTTAAAAATGGAGAGAGAGAGAGAGAGAGAGAGAGAGAAATGGAGAGAACTGACTGGCCGATATTTCTTTTCTCTGCTCTTGCATATATGTTAGGTAACATATAGGTAACTTTAGTGCTCACCCTGGTTCTATGCATACTAGTTAGCTTAAAATCCATCAGGACAACTGGTCTGAAACAGGCACATCTTGAGCCCTGTATATACTGGAAGGCTTGTGACTGGTCTGGTTCAAATAACCTTGTTGAAGCATCAGTCCCCTGTCCACTCCCACCACCTGTGCTACACAGCTCCGCAGGTCAGACCCAGAGATTTAGCAATTTACGTTTGCCTCTCTGGATTTGCTGCCCCTAGATATTTCACGTAAGTGGAGTTATGCAAGCTACTAGCATGTCTCCAGGACAGTGGCGGTTTGGGATCAAGGATGTTCCTGGTTTCTGACCATCTTTGATATTAGCCATCATGGGGTCTGAGGGCTCTGGCTTAAAGAGACATGACTGTACATTTCAGGAGACCTCTGTGCCTAATTAACAAAAAATCCTTATGACTCTTTCCACCTCGACCTGATTAATGTGAATTAACTCATTCAAGCCAAATCACAGGATACATAAGAAACAGACTTAGTTTAATAACCCTGACCAAAGAATAGGCTGTTTTTGTTCCTTTGTTCCCCCCCCCCCTTTTTTTTTTCCCATAGTAGGTCTTGGGTTTGTTTTTGTTTTGTTTTTCTTTCAGGCAGCTGCTTTTGCAGGTAACACGAATTAATCTTTGATGATAGACATCATGGTGACTTGGATTTAAATTTGGTGTGTTTCCTTTCGGTCTGGATCCCATCTGTATCATCACTGGAGAAGCCCTGAGGAGGCAGGCGTGTCTTCATGCTTCCTGCTGACAGCAGGCAGTGTGCGTCCTTTGGGTTTATTTTGCTCTCACAGACGTTTAACACAAGGTATCAGACTGGAAGGTATCAGACTGCTCTGGCAGTGTATGTATACTGGCAGCCCGGATGGTGTAGGGGTTATACACTGGGCTGCGATCCCCAAGGCCAATAGTTTGAAACCACCTGCTGCTCCTCTGGAGACAGTGGGGACTCTCGACTCCCGTAAATAATTTCAGTCTCGGAAACCCACCTGCAGGAGCGTTCTACCTTGCCCTAAAGGCTTTCCCAGGAGTCCGCATCCACTTGATAGCCGTGAGTGAGTGAGTATTACCTTGGAATTGAAATGGACCAATTGCTCCAGTCCCAGTGAACTGCCTTCCCTTTAGGAAGACCCTGGTCATCAAACCCTACATGCTTGTAGCTAATCACAGGCATGTTCAGGGCAGGGGGCCGGCCGAGGCCCCTCCGAGCAATGAACTTGGGAGCAATGGGATCACAGTGTTAACAATTTACATTCGAGCCCAAGAGTGAGCATTTCTCTGTTGTGGAGACATTTCCACAATGTACGATTTCCTCAGTGTCTTAGATGCCTCCAAGCAGCTCTTCTCTGTCCTATGAGTTGGAATGGACTCAATGGCGTACGCTGTGGTTGGGGACTTATGTGCTGTGAGTCCCTCAGGGGTACAGTCGGCACACTCCCTGCTGGCCACAAGGTAGGTTGTTCAAGCCCATCCCCAGTTACCTTGGAAGAAAGGTCTGGAGATCTCCTTTCCAAAGCTCAGTCATTGAAAGCTGGCGGGCACGGTTCTCTGACACACAGGGGCAACTGGTTTGGGGAATGTGTCAGGCGATGTGGCATATATCCAGTGGCCCCTTTCACTATTAAGATGAGTTAAAACAGTAAAATAATGAAATCTTCCAAGGTACAAACCCCAACCCCATACATCCATAGTTACCTCACGGCCATATGGAGTGGATGCTGACTTACAATGACTCTATAGGGCAGAAGAGAACTTGGGTCTCCAAGAATGTAGCTGTTTCCTTCCCGGAACAGAAAGCCTTATCTTTTTCCCATGGAGTGCTGGTGGGTTCAAGCTTCCGAATTTGCTGTTAGCAGCCCACGGTGTGACCAGTGCGCTCCCAGGACAGATGTCATTATCTCCACTTTACCACGGAGGCAACTGGAACATAGAGGCCTGAGGTGAAATTAGCACACACACACATAGCCAGAGACTTGATTCCACCAGCTGCCTCCCCCAAAACCACTTCCTCCCTTACTCTCCCCATACCTTTTCCATTACTGCGCCCCCTTTTGTCAGATCACGGCAGCTCAAGTGCGAATGTTGGCACTATTCCTATTTCTCTTCTCTCTTGGCATCAGCTCCCACAGCCGGTCTAAATCCATTTACTACTATCTGCTTCCCTCTTCCCCGATTGACCTTGGTGAACTGCAGACATCTCAGCTCCCACTGCAGTTCCTAAACCAATGCACTGGCACCTTCCTTGAAGGCACCCCCTCCCCTCTTAGTGGCACATCTCTGTTGGGAAGGCAGCACTCAGCCCAATGCCATGCGATTCCCACCACTCCTCAAATCCCACCCCCTTTTCCAAGGCACCCCTCCCAGCCCCTCGCTGTGCTCTGACACCAGCTGGTGCATCCTCTCCAGCACCTATTTTATTCCTCCTGTTTGCACTCACTTTTTCTTTTGGATCGGTTAAATGCTTCCGTCGTCTAAACCTCAAATGTTAGGAAAGTATGCCAGGAAGAGTACGTGTCTCCCAATTTCTTCTCTCCATGTGCACAATTACCCAGTTGCCAGGTGTAGCCTACCTCTGAAACCAGTCTTCTGTGCTGGTTTCTCTGGGTGTCTCTGGGTAAATCCACATGCGGGAGTTTTTTATACAATTGGCAGTATGCCACATATACTGCACGTCCATGCATGCATATCTTGCTTTTGTTGTGTAAAATACTCTCCTGAAAAAAAATACACACACACACACACACACACACCAGTTCCCAACCATTCCTGGGACAATTTCATTTGTTTTATTTCCATTTCCCAATGAATGCTTTGAAGCTGTCATCGTATGTGTCACGGATGTGTATATGTAGAGGAACCCTGGTAAAGCAGTAGTTAGGTGTTGGACTGTGATCCACTTGGTCAGCAGTTCAAAACCACCGGCACCTCCTCGGGAGGAAGTCTGGGCTTTGACTTCTGTAAACAGTTGCAGTCTTGGAAAACCCAGAGAAGGGAGCATGCTATGAGTCGGCATTGACGTGATAGCAGTGAGTTTGGTTTCGGTTTGGTATATATGTATATATCAATATAAAACATCATCTTTTTGGCAGGGAGGGTGGGAGAGAATACATGGTATGTTATTGTTCGGATGAATCAAAATATATCTAACCCGTTAATCAACATGGAGAGAGTTTCCAATCTTTGCTGATACAAACACGTAATGAATAATCTTGAGCATATGTCATTTTGTATGCATGCCCGTCTGTTTGGAGGGTACGTACGTGAGTTTCTAGTCAGGAAGTATGTGGACATTTTATCTAACACGAAGGTTGCCAGACTCACTGGACATGAGATTCTGGTACTTTGCTGTGTGTCTTCCTGCACTCCTAGATGCTCAGTACCTGCAGGCAGGTACAGCTGGTCTCGGCCACCTTGGATCCAGACTAGCCCTGGACATCAGGCCCAGCATAGCACCCCGGCCAGCCATTCATAAGCTCAATTAAAACACAATCTCACCCCCTCTTGTCATACCTAGTCTCACCTACGCTCGGCAGCAGCCTCCCTAGACCCAGCCTTGTTTCTCATGCAACAGGAAAAGTGATTTTGGTAAACTATATCTAACATAGAGGGAAAAAAAGCAACCCTTTCCATTTTAAGTCCTCTGAAGCGTACAGTTAGTTGGCATTGAGGACAGTCACAATGTTTTGCAACCATCACCACCATCTATTTCCAAACGCTTTCATCATTCTCGACAGAAACTCCATCCCCTTAAGCAATGACCACAATCCCACCCCCAGCTCCTGGGAACCACAGAGCTTTCCACGCACCACACAGTTGCCTGTTCGAGACAGTCTAGCTAAGTGGGGCTGTACAATTTTTATTTGTCTTGTGATTGGTGTATTCTTCCTTGCAGGATGCTTTCAGCTGTGTTGTAGCAGCTTTCAGGACCTCCTGTTCTTCTTTTTTTTTTTTTCAAATAAAAAGAATTTTATTGGGGGCTCCCACAACTCTTCTCACAATCCATACATACACCCACTGTGTCAAGAATATTTGTACATATGTTGCCATCATCATTCTCAAAGCCTATTCTTTCTCCTCGAGTCCTTGGTATCAGCTCCTCGCTTTTCCCCTTTCTCTCCCATGAACCCTTGATAATTTATAAATTATTATTATTGACCTCCTGTTTCTTGATGGCTGAATACTAGTCCCTTGAATGTTAGACCACAGGACCCCAAACTTAATTTGCCCTACGGTCCCTTTTTCAGAAAAAAAAAAAAAAAGACTCAGTGACCCCACCCCACCTCCACTGACAAAAATGTTTGTACTTTATCCCATGTAATCCAGGAAAAAATATAGGTGTCTGTTTTGGGAGCCATCTTGGGTTGTTCCAGCATATCCCAGGGGGTCATCTTGCCCATTTGGGGAACGCTGGCTGGACCATGCTGTGTTTCTCCACCCACTTGGTGGTGCACACTTGGACTCTTTCTGCCTGCCTGCTGTTGTGATTACAGTCACAACGAACCGTGGTGTACAAATGTCTGTGTTCCTGCTTTCAAGTCTTTGGATACACACCTAAAAGTGGAATTGCTGGGCTGTGTAGTATATTCTGTGTTTAGCTTTTTGAAGAACAGTCGAGCTGTTTTCCACAGAGGCTGGCACCCAGATACCAGCCGTGGGTGAGGATTCCAAAGTGACCCTCTCCTCATCAAAAGAGGGAGTGGGTTTTTGGTTTGTTTGTTTTTTAACTGTAACCATGAGGTACTGTGCCACACCTCTGCTTAGAATCTTCCAGTTACTTCCATGGCACTTGGAATGGCATCCGAGCTCCTTATGTTGACTTACTTAGGCTAGCATAACTGCCTAGCCCACCTCTCCTGCTGCCATGGTAACAGCTCTCCAGGCTCCAAGCCTCTTTCCTGCTCGGCAAACACAGCAAGCTCTCTTCAGAGTCTGGATTTTTTCCCTGGCCCTTCCTTCTACCTGGAGGGTCTCCTTCTCAGGTCTTTGAAGGACTAGTTCATTCGCACTTCAAGTTTCGAAGGCCCTTTCAGGCCCTGCCCCTGAAGCCCCAATCTGAAGTTTTCTTCCTCCTCCCCCTCCTCCTCCTCCTCCTAGGTATTCCTCTTTCTTTTCTAAAATGGTAGCGCAATCACAGTGTGTGTGATTTTAATTAAAAAAAATTATTTTGTTGTGTGTTCCATGAAGCAGCTTAGCAATTTCTACCAAAGTTGTCCAGGCACCCTTGGTTCCAGTCTTCACGCTGAGTGACCCTTCTCATGATTTCCCTTCTGGTTGTTCCATTTCCGTCCATCTAGTGCCCCTGCTCCCTCGCATCTCCATCTGTGTTTTAAAACCGTCGGTTATATGGTGATGGTTTTTAAAGGACTACGGTCCTTCTTATGCTTATGCTTATGTTGTTTCGCTACAAGGTGACTTCAGTGGATAGTTTGGTTCACAAGCTGAAGAGCATCTCAGCCACAGTGTCTGGGAATCATTCAGGCTCAACCAGTCAGATAGATCTGCTTGGGGGCCTTTCCCCCCTTTAATTTGATGCTCTTTTTGCACATTTCCCCCGTTTGCCCAGGGCCCATGCATTACGGGCTGGACTGGAAGCTTCGGTCATGACAGCCAGCCCCCATTTCATTCTTTTGGTCCCAGGGGAGATGAGACCATGGTTATCTTTTGCATTTGTTGGCGTGTTTTCTTCTCTGAGATCTCTCTCTATTCCCCACTGGAAACTAAGCCAGCCTGCT
>PVJH01026306.1:0-30332 GCA_004026705.1 Nesogale talazaci | reverse complement strand
GTCCTCCACTCCATATTCCTCCTCATTCACAATGATATGATTTTTTTGTTTTTTGATACTTGATCCCATCGACACCTCATGATCACATGAGCTGGTGTTTCTAATAGCTGGTGGCCTAATTGCTTCTCAGTTACATGGCCACTTGTAGACACTATATCTTTTGATAGCCAGGCACCATCAGATTTCTTCACCACATTAGCTTATGTACCCACTTTGACTTCAGGGATCATTTTGGGAAGGTGAGCATCACAGAATGCCAGTTTAATAGAACAAAATGTTCTTGCATTGAGGGAGAACATGAGTAGAGGCCAACTGTCCATCTGACATAGATCTATGTCTCCATCATCATACATAAATATATTTACATATGCAAATACCTTTATTTACACTTCTATAAATGCCTTTTCCTCCTAGTTTTTCCCTCTATTTCCTCTTACCCTACCATCATGTTCAGCCTTTATTTGGGTTGCAGTAATTCTTCTCAGTTACATTGCCCCTGATCAAGCTCTACCAGGCTTCCCACACCCTCTTTGCCATTGATTTTGGATTACTTGTTGTTCCCTTGTCCCTGAGTTTGTTAACACCCACTTACTTTCCCCTGCCTCTTCCTTTTCCATCTCCTCCTGGAATCACTGATCTCAATTTTTTATCCTACCTATCTTATATAGATATATCTGCAGATGAAATAGTGTGGCAGTCACCTAATCTGGTGTCAATTTGAGGATTTATAGTGTAGCCTGTCAATCTGGAGATAGCCAATGAGACCTCTGTATGGGTATGGCATTCTCCTGAGAATTCTGGAAAATGTGGTAATTCCTTCTTGGAGGCAGAGACACTACTTCTCTCAGTTCACTTCCTTGGAGATGCTCAACTGACAAGACTCACTTCCTGTAAGACATCTCTGAGTAGAAGCCACATGGACCCATCCTGATGCTATCAGACCTCTGAAGCTGTAGAAACCACAGAGAGACTTCTGCTAGTGCTGAGACACTGGCAACACCACTGGATCCCAAGACTTTCTACCCACTGGTTTGTGATCTTTCTGCATTTGGCCATCATTGTATGTGTTACATGAGTCTGAAGAGGAATTTATAGATTGGTATCAGACATATGGGCTAATATCAGACTTATGATTTTGGACTGGACAGGGTTGGGATGTTTTCTTAATGTACAGTTGCTCTTGTATATAAAACTGTTTCATATACACGATTGCTTATGAATTTGCCTCTCTACTCTACCCAGACTAACACAAATAGTATACAAAAAAGACAAGACAGAGCAAAACAAAGCAACAAAAGAAAACAAAACAACAACAAAAAGCCAACGACAAGGAAATGAAAGCCTGTAAGTAGTTCAAAGTTAGTTTGTTGACCTTGTTGGGTTGCCATAGCTTGGTATTCTGTTTTTGGTATTCCCTGGGGACTTCGTTGCTCTGTTCCACTTGCTGTTTTGTTGCGTACCCTTGGTGTTTCGCCTCAGAGTATGGGGATCAGATTGGGCACAATTCCTGGACTTTGTCTCAAGTGTTTACCCTGTAGTGCTATGGGTCAGTGAGGGATGTCATATCTTGTACTGGGGCCATCCACATGGTCCTCTCTGTGCAATGGCTTCTCTGCATAGGAATATTGTCCCCAGCGCCTGGTAGGCCAGGGTCTGTTCCACTCTCTTTTCCTCTCCCTTTATTTGCTTCTGTGTGCTCTGATCAGACACCCCCCTCTCCTTCAGCTGTAGCTTCAGTATTTTCATCTGGAATGGATTTTTCTGTGGGGAAGGGAGCTCTCCACATAGTTGGAATTGGGGCTAGCTTTTCATATACTCTAATTTTTTTTGACTGTGCATTGGGAAAAGCAGGGTCAAAGCTCCTCACTCCAAACGTCAACTGTACATTTAGACTATGCCTATGACTATGCCAAGGCACTTGACTATGTGGACCATAACAACTATGAATAGCCTTGAGAAAAACAGAAATTCTGGAACACTTCATTGTGCTCATGTAAAATAGAACAAGGGCACCCTGCATGGTTTAAAATGAAGAAAGGTATCAGGCTTGTATACTCTCATCAGTCTTATTGGATCTGCTTGCTGAGGTTGGGTGATATGAAAAAGAAAGTGGCATCAAGCTGGTAAGAAGACAAATGTTTTGGAAATGATGTTAGCACAACTGATGTATGGATTGTTATAAGAGCTGTAAGAGCCCCTGCCAAAATTATTTATTTTAAAAAGAAAGAAAAAATAATATAATAGCCAAATCCTTATATATATGTATATGTATATATATATATATATATATATATATATATAACTTTGTAGGAAGGCTTACTAATGACCTGCAATATGCAGATGGCACTACTTTGCTAGGTGAAAGTGAGGAGAACCTGGAAGACTTGCTGATGAAGATCAAGGATTTCAACCTTCAATGTGGATTGCAACTGTATGTACAAAGCCCCAAATCCTCACACCTGACCAGTAGGTAATGTCATAAAGGATATCATGTTGTTTGGATGCACAACCAGTGTTCACGACCGAGGCAGGTGTGGGGAGACAAAAGGATGCCTGAGGTAGAACTAACTGGTGGGCACCTCAGGAATGTAACAGCAGCACCAGCACAAAAACGTATAGTGTATGACCAAACTCTGGGTACCAATATCATTATCTGTTGGGGAAGGAATATTAGAAACTAGTAGCAAAACCCTTTGCATTTAGCTTTATTCTTAACTTTATTATATCATCAACAGGAGAGGGCAGTCATAGACTACAGTCAAGAATTCTATTAACATATTAGAGGCAAAATGCTCCGATCCTGCTTTAAAGGTACTTCCTTCAGACCTAAATGTAAGAATGTAAACCACAGAATTTTACAGGGCAACATAATAGTTCTGTTTGGGAACCTCATTTTTAAAATAGTCTAAGGGATGAGATTGAAAGCATAAGCAGTGAAGCTACAGTACATAATTTCGACTTAATTTCAAAATCGAAAGCTTTTGTTCCTCAAAAAATGATCAGGCAACCTAAAAATTGGGAGGAAAATTTGATGACTGTGATTTGGAGTGATACATCTGGTAAATATTTAATTTCCAGTATATATAATGAACTCTTACAATGTAAGGAGTGACTAACAGCCCAATTTTAAAAATGGTCAAAGAACTTTCTATTCAAAGAAGAAGTACAGTCAATAGACACATGAAAAGGTATTTAGCATCATTCATCATTATTGTTATTAGGTGCCACCGTCCTTTGAGAAATGCAAATAAAAGTCACTGTGTGCTATTACTCCATCCTCACTAAAATTGCTAAGGTCGACAAAACAGAAAACACTAGGTGTCAGAGAGAAGGTGGTGACATCAGAAACTTCACCCTCTGCTGGTGAGACTGCAAGTAGTGAGACCGCTTTGCCACCAGGGTACCCTTGGGAAGGGAGTGCTGACTCAGTATATAGTCAGGCTCACCTGGCTGAACTAGTTTGTTGAAAAAGGAGAGAAACTCTTTGCACTATTATCTCTCCTTCAGGGAGTTGCCTTGTTGGGGCATTGAGATGCTGCACCGGGCAGCTAACTGCAGGTCAACAGTTGGAAACCACAAGCTCCTCTGAGGGAGGAAAACGAGGCTTTCTCCTAGCCTCAGACAATGCCCTGGGCAATTCTCTCCTGGCCTTGAAGGTTGCGCCAAGTCAGAATCTGCTTGAGGTAGACTGTGAGTGAAGGAGGCTACAAGGCCTTTGTTTCACGCTCCTCAAACATGGGTTAAGAACAATAAGAGAGACGGCCTTACTTGCTTACTCGGTTATATAGAAGTCCATGTTGAAGCTCAAGACTCCTAATTGGCAGGTCTAAAAGGGATTTTATTTTTGCTGTATTGCATTGGTCCAAATTAATACTTCTTCCCCACCTTCCTCCTCCTTCATTTGAAGTTTATTTTAGTAATGGGCATTGATTAATTTTGTGGCTCTAAAACTGACTCCCTTGGGCTCTCTAGAAAAATAATTGTTTTGCAAATCTGTAGATTAAAACGCTTTCCCACTCTTTAAAATATTTATTTGCATTTGACAAAACAAAACTGGGTCTTGTAACTGATGGGCGGGCAAATCGCCTATACTGAAAACAAGAAAGACCATTTGAATTGAGCCTTAGTTTACAAATACGTAAAGATGAAGGCAGAGCCCTGGTTGTACACTGGGTAAGAGTTCAGCTACTTAAAAAAAGAGTTCAACTACTAATGGAATAGCGGTTTGGAACCAGCAGCCACTCCATGGGAGAAAGATGGGGCAGTCTGTGCCCATAAAGATTTGCTGCCGTGGTGACCCTATGAGGTAGTTCTGCCCCGTTATTTGTTTTCATTGGTAAGTGCTCTCCAGTCAGTTCAGACTCACGGTGACTATATGTACAATAGAATGAAACACTGCCCAGTCTAGCAGCATCATCACAATTACTGTGATATTTGAGTCCATTTTGCAGTCACTGTGCCAATCATCTCAAAAAGGATCTTTCTCACACTGATTCTCTAATTCCCAAGTCCATTTCCAGGGACAAGCCTTTTCTGATAGGCCAAAGTATGTGAGACAAAGTTTTGCCATCTTCAGTTCTAAGAGGTACAAGGGATTACCTCAAAACAACAACAACAAAAAAAACAACCAAAAAATGATAGGGGGTGAAGGGGGAATCTCCACTGAATGGAGTTTTCATAGTACAAGTTCTTTCCACTAGGTAAGCATGGAGCGACTCTGCTCTGAGTTAGTGCACCCGCTGGCATCGACTGGAAAGGTTCTCTCTGATCACAGTGAAGTTTTTTGGAAAAGCAGTTTCACTTGAATCTTATTTTTTGTTTTTATTTTTTCCTTTTTTATTAAATACTTTTATTGGGGGCTCTGACATCTCTTCTCACAATCCATTGTGTTAAGCACATTTACACATATGCTGCCATCATCATTTTAAAAGCATTCAATTCCCATTTGAGCCCCTGATATCAGCTCCTCATTTCTTCCATCTACACCATTCTTCCTCCCTCACAAACACTCGATAAGTTATAGATTATTATTTTCATATTTCACATGGTTCTTCATCACCCCTCACCCATTTTTCCATTATTCATCCCCCTGGGAGGGTGTTCTAGATTGATCTTTGTAATTGATCCCCCCACCCCACCCCGACCCTCCTCTAATTCTCCTGGTCCCTCTACAATTCTTGCTGGCCCTGAGGGTTTTCTCTATCCTGGATTCCCTGTGTTTCAGGCTCTTATCTGTAGCAGTGTGCATGTTCTGGTCTAATTCAATCTGTCAGGTAGAATTTAGGTCATGGTAGCAAGGGGAAGGAAGCACCAAAAAATTAGAGGGAAAGGTGTGCTTCATCAGTGCTATACTGTACCCTGGCTCATCTCTTCCCTGTGACCCCTCTGTGGGGGGATGTCCATTTGTCGAAAGGTGAACTTTGGTTCTCCACTCGATGCCCCACCCCCATTCACATTGGATATGATTTTCTTCTGGGTCTTAGATGCCTGATACGTGATCCCATCAACACCTCACAGGCTGGTGTGCTTCTTCCATGTAGGCTTTGTTGCTTCTCAGCTAACTGGTCACATGTTTATCTTCAAGCCTTTGAAACCCTAGATGCTATGTCTTTTGCTAGCTGAGCACCATCAGCTTTCTTCACCACATTTGCTTATGCACCTACTTTGACTTCAATGATTGTGTTGGAAGGTGAGCATCACAGAATGCCAGTTTAATAGAATAAAGTGTTCTTACATTGAGGAAGTACTTGAATTGAGACCCAATGTCCATCTTTCACCCTTTATTCTTTACTTATAGATATGAGTACATAGTTCTATTCCCCTCACGTTATATATTTACATATGTACATGCCTATATTTAGACATCTATAAATGTCCTTTGCCTCCTGGTTCTTTCCTCTATTTACTTTTAGTTTCCTCTTGTCCCACCATCATATTCGGACTTCATTCAGTTTTAGCAATTCCCCACTGCTATGTTGCCTTTAATCAAGTCCCAATAGACATGCTACATCTTCTCTCCATTGATTTTAGTTAACTTGTTTCTGTGTTCCTGGGTTGGTTTTCCCCCTTACTTTCTTTGAACCACCTCCCCTTCTCCCATATTCTCCCCAGAACCATTGGTGCCCTTCTTTTGATCTCCAAATTATTTATCACATCCATATTATCTAGATAGATATGCAGATACATTAATAAGTACAAAAACCAGGCAAAGCCAAACAAAATAACAAAGGAAGACAGAACTGACAAAACAATAAAAACAAAAAGAAAGCCACAGACAAAAATGAAAAAACCTGTACATAGTTCAAGGTCTGTTTGTTGACCTTTGAGAGCGTTTTCCAGTCGATTCTGATGGGTGCCAAACTCTGTCTCCAAAGTCAATTTTTGGTATTCTCCGGGGATTTCATCACTTTGCTCCCCTTGATGCTCTGTTGTGTGCCCTCAGTGTTTCGCTCAAGCATGATGGGGTCAGATGGTGCACTGTCTCCAGTGTTGTCCCCAGAAGTGCTATGTAAGGGGCATTGTGTCTCATGGTGGGGCTGGCCCTATGGTCCTCTCTGTGCGTCATCTGCTTTAAGGAAGAATATCATCCTTGTATCTTGGTGGGCCAGGATGTTTTCTCTTTCCTCTTCATCCCTTTGTGTTTCTCTCAAATGCTTTAGTCAGACACGCCCCTCTCACCAAGCTGTAGCCCTACTGTTGGTCTCTGAAGTACACTCTTCTGAGAGGGGTCCACATAGTTAGGATTGGGGCCTGCCCTGCAGACCTCTCTATTGGATCTCGGGTACATGCTGGTATGTTGTAGTCATGTCTTTGGTGCATTGGGTTGAAGCCTGGTCTCTCCCTCCTGTTCTTGTGGAGTTATAAACAATACCCATTAGTGCCCTGCTCCGCCCATACCCTTCTCTGTTGTCTCTCTCTCTCTTCCCCCCTCCCATTTAGTTGACTGCTGTATGTATCCCTGCATTGGGTTTAGCCCCTGGCTGGACCTCACCAAAGAAATGTATGTATATAGTAGCTTTTCCCCTATGCCCCATTTTTTTTAAAGCTTACCTCAGTAGATTCGTAATTGATCTTGTCCTTTTGTGCTTGGCTTCTTTCACTTAGGATGATTTTCTCCAGGTCTTCCTATCTGGCAATGTGCTTCATGGGTTTATTGCTGCTTTTTAGGAAGGTATAGTGCCCCATTGTATGTATGTACCATCTTTTTTTTTCATCTATTTTTTTCATCTATTCATCTACTGATGGAAATTTGAGTTGTTTCCAACTCTTTGCAATTGTGAACTCTGCCGCAGTGAACACTGGAGCGCAGATGTCTGGCTGTAGTTTGTTTCTTGCCTATTCTGGGTATATGCCTAGTAGGGGAATTGGTGGGATGTGTGGTAGCTCAATTTCCATCTGTTTTAGATTTTGCCAAATCGATTTCCATAGTGGCTGTATATACCTACAGGTTCACCAACAGGGGCTGAGAGTTCCAATCTCCCAACAGTCCCTCCAACACTTGTTATTTTCTTTTTTGATGGGCAATTTCAGACAACAGTGTGTGGCTGTAAAATTTTGTTTCCTGCGCAAGAAAAATACTGCAGAAACTCTTGTGATGTTGAACACAGCTTACAAGGGTAGAACTATGAGAAAAACTCAAGTGAACAAAAGGTTTTTTTTGTTTCAAAAAGGTGAAATGTTGATTGATGGAAAACTTGTTCTGGACATCCATCAACTTCCAGAAAGATTGAAAATATCAAGAAAATCTGCACACTTGTGCTCTAAGACTGACTACGGACCATTAAAGAGATGGGGCGTTTATCTGGACTGTCTTGGAGTTTGGTTCATCAAATTTTAATGGAGGATTTGAGAATGAGAAGGGTCACTGTGAAATGTGTGCTTTGTCTTCTGACTGGCCAGGAAAAACAGTGTCCAGTGGAAACATGCCGTGCTTTGAAAGAACAGCTCTGAAGCAACCAGATTTTCCCCCACTAGTCACTACTGGTGAGGAGACATGTGCTATTCTTTTTTCTTTTAAATCATTTCATTGGGGGCTCATACACCTTCCATCACAATCCATATATCCATCCATTGTATGGCAAACACACTTGTATGTTTGTTGCCCCTCATCATGCTCAAAATATTTGCTTTGTACTTAAACCCTTGGTTTGAGCGCCTCATATTTCCCTTCCCTCTCCACTCCCCCTCCCTCATGAGCCCTTGATAATTTATAAATTATCATTATGTTGTCATACCTTATACTGTCCAATGTCTCCCTTCACCCATTTCCCTGTTGTCTGTATCCCAGAGAGGAGGTTAAATGTAAATCCTTATAACCAGTTCCTTTTTTCTACTTCACCTTCTCTTTACCCTCCTGGAATCGCCACTCTCACCCCTGGTCCTGAGGGGATCATCTGTCTTTGATTCCCCATGTTTTCAGTTCCTGACTGTACCAGCGTACATCCTCTAGTCTAGCCGGATTTGTAAGGTAGAATTGGGTTCATGATAGTAAGGGGGAGGAAGCATTGAAGAACTAGAGGAAAGTTGGATGTTCCATCATTGCTATACTGCCCCCTGACTGGCTCATCTCCTCCCTGCGACCCTTCTGTAAGGGATGTCCCATTACCTACAGATGGGCTTTGGGTGTCCAATCTTTACTCCCCTTCATTTACAATGATATATTTTTAGTTCTTTGATATCTGATACTTGATCCCTTCAACATCTAGTGGTCACACAGGCTGGTGTACTTCTTTCATGTGGGCTTTGTTGCTTCTGAACTAGTTGGCTGCTTGTTTACCTTCAAGCCTTTAAGATCCCAGATGCTGTATCTTTTGATAGCTGGGCAACATCAGCTTACTTCACCACATTTGCTTATATGCACATCTATGTTCAGCATGTGCTGTTCTTTCAACCCTGGAAGCAAACATCAATCAAGCTAGTGGAAGACACCATCGTCACCTTGACCAAAAAAAACTTGTAAAGTGAAATAAAAGAACAAGATGATGTTCATTTGTCTTTTTAATATGAGGGGCATAGTGCATTAGGAAAGTGATTTGTCTATGTAGAAGAAGTGAAGGAACAAAAAACAAGGGAGGTGCTGTCACCCATCCAAAGAGATATTTGAAAAATGTTTCAAAGAATGGATTTGCAGATTTGACAAATATATTAAATGTAATGAAAGTATTTTGAAGGTGGTAAGATTGTTTTATAAAAAGAAAATTGAAATACATGTCTTTGAAGAAATTTTCATTGGGGGGGTACACCCTCATATGTATTAACTCCCAATTTAAAAAATGAAAATAAACCCCATATAAACAAAAACCAAAAGAAGCAAAAATGAAAAACATTGTTAATCGTCCGCATGGAGTATAATGTGATTGCAGTGATAGTATCAACAGTTTTTCCAGTGACAGAATTTAAGGTAACGTTTATATGAGGAATTCATGCCTGTGCAGTCCATGTACAGATTGAGTCCTTAGTTGATTGACATCTCTATATATTCAATGTTTCGGCTCTTTTATTTAATGTCTGTCATCCCTTATGAAAAGGGAGACATCATGAGGGCAGAGTTTTTATCTGCTCTATTCCCAGAAACATCTCTAGTACCTAAAACAACAACAAGCCTACATAGGGTTCTAAGGCTGCAAATCTTTGTGGGAGTGGACAGCGCCTTCTCTCTCTCTCAGATTAGCTGGCAGGTTTCAACCCCTGACCTTGAGGGTAACAGGCCAACTTGTAACTGACTGACTATGCCACTAGAGTTCCTGGGCAAATAATAAAAGCTCAAAAAATACATTTGGAATGAATGAATATAAATAAAAAAGAGTGACATTTTTAGTCTTTCTCAAATTAATAATAAGTAACTGGGTAAATTTATTTATTTATTTTTATTTATTTATTTTTGGGTCATCACTGCTCTCCGGTGGTGGGAGTAGGAGGCCCAGCCCCACTGCTGGAATTGAACCTCCGTCCTAGTGGGCCGCAGTCCCGCGCACAACCACTACGCCACCGGGGCTCAGCCCGTAAATTTATTTTGGTAATCTGAAAATTCCTCACAGGAGGAATAAGGAAGGAAACAAGCAGAATTTTCCGTAATGTGACCCATTTTTGAAATAGTCAACCTATTCTAACACAGACAATAAAGTATATCTCTTTCTAGAGAGTATTAATGCATGATGTTGGTTCTTTCAAACTTAATGAAGGCAAGCAAAGACCCCTGGTAAAGTTATGCACACTGAGCTGCCAACCACAAGGTCAGAAGTTCAAACCTACCAGCGACTCTGAGAGAGAAACATGAAGCTGTCTGCTCCTATGATAATTTAAATTCTCTGAAACCTAAAGGGCAATTCTAATCTATCCTATAGGGTCATTATTAATTAGGATCAACTTGATGGTTTGGTTGGTTTGGAGGGGCAACTAGCTTGACTTTTTTAATATATATGTAATAGAAACTGGCCATAACTATTCACATATTTATGGTTCAGATTAAGAAAGCTTAAAAAAATCCCTGACTGCTCCATACTACTGAGTCCAGTGAAACTGGACTGTCAAGATAGTTCCAATTCCTAGAGAAGCTATGTACAACAGAACAAAGCAGTGCCCACTTCGGCACCATACTCACAATGATGATGATGCTTGAGCAGATCCCATGAGAGGAGCTATGGGGGCACTCTCAGGTAAGCATTAGGCTGCAAGGAATCGGAATCAATTTGATGGCAGTCAATCATTTTATCAGATGTTTTCCTCTATTTATCAGATCCTTTACTTAAACAAGCTTGACATCCTTTTCTCAGAGATTGGTTTTTCCTGACAACATGTCAAAATATGTGAGCAGAAGACTTGCCATCTTTGCTCCTAACTAAGTAGCATCTAGTTATACTTCTTCCAAACAGATTTGTTTGCTCTGCTGCTAGTATTTTGAATTTTCTTCACCAATGTCATAATTCAAATATATGTTGTTCTTCCAGATTCATTATCCGACTTTCACATGCGTATAGGTGATTGAACATATTACAGCTGGGTCAAACACCTTATTCATCAAAGTGACATCATTGCTCTTTCACAATTTAAAAAGGTCTTGAGCAACTGAGTTCCCCGATGCAATAAGTCATTTGACCGCTCACAGGAGCAAAGGCTGGACCTCCTACTCCCACCACCAGGGCAGTGATGCCTAAAAAAAAAAAAAAGCCATTTGAGTTCCTGGCTGTTTTTAGCATGGATATTGATTATGGATCCAAGAAAAAAATAAATCTTTGACAACTTTGATCTTTGGTTCAGTTGTGAGGATGTTTTTGTTTATTTATTTTGAGGTGCAATTCATACTGATGGCTGTAGACTTTGACTTTCATAAGTAAGTACTTCACATTTCCATTTTTAGCAAGTAAGGTTGTGTCATCTGCATATCAAAGGTTATTAATGAACCTTCCTCCATTCCTAATGCCATTTTCTACATGCAGTCCAGTTTCTCAGATTACTTCTTCAGCATATAGATTGAGTAGTATAGTGAAAAGATGCAAACCCGACATACACCTTTTCCGATTTTAAATCATTATATGTATCCTTGTGTTCTGTTCAAGACTGCCTTCTGGTTCATATACAGATTTTGCATGAGTTCAGTAAAGTATTCTGGAATTCCTATACTTCACAAAATTAGCTGTGATCCCCAACAGAGATGAATGCCTTTGAATAATCAATAAAACACAAGTAAACATTTTTCTTAGTATTCTCAGCTTTCAGCCAAGTTCCATCTGACATAAACATTGATAGCCTTCATTTCATGTCATCTTCTGTAACTGACTTGAAATTCTGACTGCTCCCTGTCAATGTGTTGTTATAACGGTTGTTGAATGATCTTCAAAAGAATTTTACTTACCTGTGATATTAATTATATCATTTGATAATATCCACATTCTGTTGGGTCACCTTTTTTTGTAATGAACACAAATATAGATTTGTCAGTTAAGCCAGGTAGCTATCTTACTGAGGTTTTTAATAAGTCTTCTTCCAATCCTGATACCACATTCTTCTTTATATAACATAGCTTCTCAAATTATTTGCTCAGCATACAAATTGTTTAAGTAAGGTAAAAGGATACAATTCTGAATCAAGCATTTTTTAAAACTTTAAAAATATGTTCTATTTAAAGGACTGCCTCTTGATCCCTGTGTAGGTTATTGATGAGTATGATGAAGTGCTCTGGAATTTTCATTCTTCTCAAAGTTATCCAGAGTTGGTTATTATATTAGTGACATAGTTTCATGTCAATTTGGCATATAAAAGCATAGGTCAGAAGTAGTCTGCCACATCTTTCTTTATAAAGCAGCCTGGTGGGTTTGAACTGCTGACCTTTCAGTAAGCAGCCAAGTGTTTTACCACTGTGCTACAAGGGCTCCTGAAGGGATCAGGTATCAGGCATCAACGAACAAAAAATTTCATATCATTCTGAATGAGGGGGAGGGTGGAGTGGGGATCCAAAGTGCATCTGTAGACAACTGGACATCCCCTTACAGAAAGGTCCCAGGAAGGAAATGAGTCAGTCAGGGTGCAGTGTAGCAACCATAAAACTTAAATGCTTCCTCCCACCCCCTATCATGATCCCAGTTCTACTTTTGCAAATCTGGCTAGATGAGAGGATATACACTGGTACAAATAGGAACAAGGAATGCAGGACAGATGATCCCTTCAGGACCAGTGGAGAGAAGAGTGGTGAGAGAGGTAGAAAGGGAAACCAATTACAAGGATCTACGCATAAGCTCCTCACTGGGGGACAGAGAACAGAAACTTAGGTGAAAGGAGACATCAGTCAGTGTAAGATATGACAAAATAATAATAAATTATCAAGGGTTCATGAGTGTGGAGAGTGGGGAGGGTGGGGAAATAAGGAGCTGATATCAAGGGCTCAAGTAGAAAGCACATATTTCGAGAATGATAATGGCAACAAATGTGTACATGTACTTGACATACAGTGAATGTATGTAGGGATTATGATAAGAGCTGTACCAGTCCCCAATAAAATGATTAAAATAAAAAAGTGTTGATAGTGGTGGAATCTAACCTGTCAATCATGTCACTGTCTGCTGGTGACTCCTCATGGGCATAGCCTTCTTAAAATGGATGATCCTGGGAACTTGCCTCTCTGTCTCTGCCTTCATTTTCTTGTTGGTGGGTCCTGATGGTGGCCAGAACCATGGAGATGCATCTACTGCCATTGGATCCAGAAGACTTTTCACACTCTGGCCTGTGATATTCCTGCATTGTGCATCATTGCTTGTGACTGTGTGAGTCTGAAGATGGACTTATGTCAGTATCACACTGATGGACTTGAGTCGGACTGGGCTGAGATGTTTTTCTGATATATAAAGTAATGTCACTGAATTTATTTCTCTAGTCAAGTCAGTCTAACACATTTATGATCTATACAGAAAATGCCTTGGCATAGTAAAACATCAGCAACATGCGTAAACACCTTTCTGGCATTTCCTGCTTTCAACCAAGATTCATATGATGTCAGCAATGATATCTCTTGTTCCTCCTCATTTGAATCTGGCTTGAATTTCTGTCAATATATTGCTGAAACTCTTGTTGAATTATTTTCAGAAAAATTTTACTTGCACATTATATAAAGATGTTGTTCTACAAATTGTTCATTCTGTTGGGTTACCTAAGATGCCTGGTGGTATAGTGGTTATGAGCTGGGCTGCTAAGTGAAATCCCAGCAGTTCAAAACTACCAGCCACACTGGGGGAGGAAGACGGAGATTTCTACTCCCATCAAACTCAGAGGCCATTCTTCCCCCTCCTACGAGATCCTTGTGAGTCAGCATTGACTCAATGGCAGTGAATTTGTTTATTTTGGCTTGGGGAGTCAGGTGACCTATCTCTTGGATTTGATTAAATGTGGATCTCTTCCAGCTGGTTGATCAGATAGCTACCTTTGCAATTTTGTTGCATAGGCTAATGAGTGCTTCCTATCCTTCTTGAAACATTTCAATTGTTATTCCTTTAATTCATGGTGATTTATCTTTTACCACTGCCTTGAGTGCAGTTTTGATTTCTTTCTTTAAAACCATCAGATCTTGATCATATGCTAGTTTTTTCTCTTATAAATCTCTTATAAATGCTAGTTTTGGGGGGGGGTGCTAATAAAATAACATGCTAGTTTTTTATGGTTGAATTTATTTAATCATTTCTTCTATTTGCAAGTTTCTTCTAAGAGCAAGTTTCAGCATACCTAACAAGCACCTTTCTTTCTTTTCTGGCTTACTAATGTCCTTTTGCCAATTCTGTTTGGGACAAAGGTTCTGTATATTTCTCCCATCTTCTCTATCTCCTTCCTGAATCATTCAGTATTTCACTCAAACATCAATATTCCAATTCTGAGGCTTCTATTATTTCTTCAGTGCTTCTATTATTTCTTCAGCTTGGGATATCATGAGTGTGTTCTCCCATTTTTGTTTACAAACCAAGTTTTGCTCCCTGTTTCTTCATAATGTTTTACTTTTTCTTCTTGAGATGCCTTTTGATATTTTCTGTTCATCTCTTTTATTTCATCATTTCTTCTATTTGCAAGTTTCAGCAGACCTGACAACCACCTTTCTTTCTTTTCTAATGTCCTTTTGCTTTCTTCATGCTTGATGCTCTTGATGTATATGAGCTTAAATTCTGCCAACTAAGTTTGCGGAAAGCACGGATAATATTAGAATTCAAAAATTTATTTGCAAGGTTTCCAAGTGGATTAAGCCCTCTTTGACGTCCTTATGACTATTAACTAGAAATATGAGCAGTCTTGACTTCAGGCAGACTGCATTAGAAAGTGGATTATTATCACTCCCCTAAACAATTTTAGGAGCCTTAGTCTGCTTTAGAAGCCTGCCTTGGGTGTGTCTCTGATGGAGATTGCTCTATCAGTGTCAGAGTTATGGGTCATGCCCTATCTTGGTTGGAGGACTTGAAGTTCTTTTGTCTAGTCCTATGTATATGTCCCAGTCAAGGTCCCATTTCTCCTCTGTATGCCTCTTGCAACTTATGCTGTACTGATTTGCTCAAAGTCATGATTGTATGACAGCTTTTGTCTTCCCAGTTCCTATGCAAGCCAGCCATTGTCAGTAATCTCTTAAGGTCATTCTACCTTATCTCTTATCTGGGTGACCTGGCTTTGTCTTTGTCTTTTCCTGTTTAAGACTATAAATGTTCACCTTTAATTATATTTGAATTTTCAGATCCCTTTTAGTACCCTAAAACAGGTATTATCCCATAACTTGCCTGACCATCAGTTTTCAATGGGTCAGTTTGTTGGTGGTGAGATAGGTTTAAAGGAGGTGAAGTCTACTCCCGGTACTATGTTGGCTAATGTGCACTTGATCCAGGGGTGATTTTGTGATCCAGACACAGGTTCACATTATGTTAGCCATGGTGATTGTGTTATAAGAAGTTCTGTTTACAACAGATGGTCATCTAACTACACGGATTCTATTTAAAAATAAAATTGTGCCAGAGTGAAGTAGCATAAAGACATGATTAGATTATAATGAGCTGCTGGTGGAGGCAGCCATGTGGATTCCAATTCGTAGCAATCCCATGTGAGGGACTAGAATTTGCCTGCAGATGGCAATCTTTAAGGGAGCTCACTCTCTTCCCATTGTGGGCCTGCTGGGTGGGTTTGAACCTTTCTGTGAACAGCTTCTTATTTAGCTGTTGTTACATGCTAATCAGTCACACAATAATTTAACACAACAACTATCATGGGAGGGAAGATACTTTTTTTTCCTCATTAAGTGAATTTTATTATTTTTTTTTAATTAAAAAAAAAATTTTTTTTTTTTTGGCATCACTGCTCTCCGGTGGTGGGAGTAGAAGACCCAGCCCCATGGCTGGAATTGAACCTCCATCCCAGTGGGCCGCAGTCCCACGTACAACCACTATGCCACTGGGGCTCAGCCTTAATTTTTAAAAATTTTTAAATCATTTTATTTGGGGCTCATACATCGTTTTTCACAATACATAAATAAACGTACTGTGCCAAACACCCACACATGTCCACTGCTATTATCGTTCTCCAATCATCCGCCTTTTCGCTTGAGTCTCTAGTATCGGCTTTTCCATCTCTTCCCCTCCTTCTCTCCTCTCCCCTCCGCACCAACCCTCAATACTTTATACATTGTTATTGTTCTGTCATATCTTACACTGCCTGACCTCTCCCCCATCCCACTCCCCTGAAGCCCATCTTTCAAATAGGAGCTTATGTGTATATCCTTGCTGTTGGTTCCGTCTCTCTAACCCACCTTCTCTCCACCCCTCCAGCAGCTCCAATTTAACTATTGGCCCAAAGAGGCTCATTCATCTTGGTTTCCCCATATCTCCAGCTCTCCTCTATACTAGTATACCTTCTCCAGTCCATCTGGATTTGTTAGTACAGTTGGGACCAGGATGGTTGGGGGCCGGGGAGGAAGGCTTCAGGAACTAGAGGAAACTTGTAAGCATGGTCACTGCCCTTGACTGGTCTGTCTCCTCCCCATGACTCCCTTGTAAAGGGGTGACCAATTACCTATCAGTGGGCCTTAGGTCCCCACCCTGTTTGCCCCCTCATTCGTAATGATGTGATTCTTGTTCTTTGGTGCTCGATATCTGCTCCCTTTGGCCCCTCTTGATCACGCATGCTGGTGTGCTTCGGGAAGATACATTTTTATGAGCCTTCAGCTGAATATGAGGTAAGGTTAGATATCACCCCTGTGACTCACAGCTAATGGTAAAAGCTGGTTGAATGTAGATGGTTTGAATCTAGAATTTGGGTTGATTATTGCTATTATGCATGGTTTTAATATTTTCTCATTTTAATAAATATATTCATAAATGGAGTAAGAATGAATCTGATTTACAATCATTAGTCTTTGTTCATCTGAATCTCTGGGTCTCATCATGCTTAAAATCGTAACTATTCTGATTTTTCCTCCTTTCAAGTAGATAAGCAAATAAATCTTCCTTCTTTTTTCCTGAAGCCAGTTTTGTTTCTAACTGGGAAAAGAAAAACAAAACCAATTAATATAAAAGATTGATAGCTCAAACCTATCCAGTAAAATTGCTAAGGAAAAGAGGTCTGTTGATGAGTTTCCATTAAGATTACAGTCCAGAAAGTCAGTTTTATTTTGTAACATATGAAATCATCACGAGTAAGAATCAACTTGAGAACCATGTGTTTGATTTTATTAAATGCAAGAAGCAATATGAAGTAAGGAGAAATCTATGCCAAATATCAAGTGTGGCAAAGCACATTGGAAAAATCCTGATGGCTCTCCTGAATTTGTGGCTTTTATATTTGTGTTTGGGGAAAAATTTTAATTATTAGGCTTCTTTACAGTAATTTAATTAATTAAATTAATTAACCATTATTAGTACTCTTCTGCATTTACCTTAACTGACTATTTTCCATTCTTTCCTGTCAAGCCTAGCTAACATGCAGATCCTATTGTACATGTAGGTCCTACAATTTGAGGTGAGGAATGAATATTTTCTTATTTGCTGTTGAGTTGATTTCAACTATATTTGAGCTTAAATTCTGCGCACTAAAGTTGCAGAAGACTATGGCCTAAAACCCTAATGAGTTTCTGTGTATCCCTCCATTGAATCTCTTTTAGGTCATTTACCCGGGGCAGAATTGCTTGAAAGTCAATTACTACCACTCCTCTGCCTAGCCCAGGGAGGAGTCGTCTCCCTTCAGGGCTTACCTGGGGATGTCCTTGACAGAGATCAGGAGTCCTATAGTCACGAATCATTTGCCCTTGGTCGGAAGCTCATGGACCTTCTGATTTCGTAAACTTGTTTGCCTAGCATAATGAGAATGTATCGATCATGGACCCATTCCTGCTTAGGTAACTGCGACATATTCATCTACTTCCACTGAACCTTTGGGGACAGTTTAATTTTGCGAGGTAGAGACAGAGCCGCAGGAATGAAACAACTCAGCTAGGGATGAACAGGATATGCTTTATTGGCAGTAGTGAAGGAGTTTGGGGAAGAGAAGGGACAGGAGAGAGAGAGAGAGAGAGAGAGAGAGAGAGAGAGAAGCATCTTGAGCCCCTGGGCAGTCCTGCGGCCCCAGAGTTAGGCCAGGGAAGCCGCACCTGGTATTGGGCCAGTAGGACATATATATAGGGCTTGAGCCAAGGAGGTATGTAACCAATAAGGGGGTGAGGTTTTCTGGTGTTGCAGTTGCAGGGTCTGAATCAGGATATGGTTTGTGAGAACACAGACCCACCTCCTGGAACACTGAGGGAAGAGACTGTACAGACTCAGCCCTGAGAGCTAAGTTTTGTGAAGGGGCTGTGCCCTTCGGGTATAAAAGGTCTGAGAAATGCTAAAAGAAGGGTTTAGAAAGCTCACCAGGCTGTTCATTTCCTTTCTGGTAAGGCTGACACAGAAGGGGTGCAAGGGGCCACCTGGTTCAGGGGGCTGCCCTGTCCAGGGAAATGCCCAGTTCAGGGGGATGCCTGGTTTGACCCTGACCCATACATCCCAAACTCTTTTAAATAGTGAAATTGGACTTTGCACTCATCATTAACTGCTTCCTGCTGGTGTGGGACAAAGTGGGGAGGATTAAGAGTTCGGAAGTTTAGGGCCCAGGCCAACCAGCAGCAAACCATGGGGGTGAAGCATGAGCTGGTTGAGGATTACGTTGAGATGTTTCCTTTTGTTTCTGCAAACACTTAAACACACAAGGAGTTAAAAGTAACAGTGCACAAATCATTATTAGAGGCTTGATAAGAGGCATAATCCAGGACAAGACAGAATTTTGAAACAATGAGGAGGAGTCGGTGGTGTTCCACTGATGTTTTATCTGCTGTTAACAAATTAAGGGCTCAGTGATTTTATAGGGTGACTTGTACTAAGGCTGTTTAACTCTTTTTGAAGAGAAACGAGAGTTAGGAGAGGAATTTATAGAAAATTGTATTTTGTAAAGGGCTGAACTTGAATAATAGTTTGTCCTGTTGGTTTTCCAGACAAACCAGCTGCAGTGAGAAAGGAAGTAAAACTGAGTCCTATTAGCACTGGTGAAAATATTGTATTCTGTGATTGAGGGCTAGACTGAGTGAGTGAGTTCCACAGCCATTTACATTTTGTTTGTACATGGTGAGCTGTGGAACTAAAGTAACTGGAAGTCAAATGAACTGGCTAGATGTGTTGAGACAATTTGTTAATGTTTTGTTGTACTCAAAGAAAGCACCCAGGACTGTTAAGGATGGCGTTTACACTTTGGGTATGTTTATAAAAAGGTCGTTTACCTTGTCGGTGAGTAGGTGACATATAACACAGAGAGAAGTTAGGAATGTTTTGGCAGCCTGAATAAAAGAGTGGTATATTGGCAAGTGCGGCTGGGCACTCATTAACACTATTTTCTGATGGCAGTGAGTCCACTGGGACTACCAGTAGCAGTGGACGTTGGAGTGAGGCACAAAAGAAAGCAAGAGGCGTAATGTATTTTTGAGGCGTTGACTACAAGAACTGCTTTCTGAATGAGTTTTGCCCACTTAAAAAGACTGTTGCATTTCTTTGTTAATTGATTTAATTGACTGGGTTAGAGTTGTGAGGAAAGGGCATGAACCATGCCCTTTGGGGTGTTTGAGAGGTGTAAGAGAAATAGGTGAGGTGTAAGAAAAGTGCAGACCATTGGAGGGGCCGGTGATTGGGTTGCAGACAGTTGTAGTAATGACTTTAGTTTGACTTTTATTATAGACAGGTTAGGTTGCACAGGAGCAGGGGTAGGTAGACATTTGTCTGTGTGTTTTCAGAAAAAAGTTTTTCAGAGAGAGAGAGTTAGGGTAACTAGTTTGCCAGTGGTGGTGGTATGACTGATATGGTCTGATTGACTAAATTAGATTTTTTTATACATCAACTTGAAGGGGTTTAGGAAAGAGGGAGAGAGAGGAGTGGCATGGATTTGAGTTAGGGCTAGTGGAAGCAGGTTTACTTATGACTGGCATAGTTTTAGAGTTTGTTTAGACAGATGACCTTCAATAATTCTATTTATTTTTTTAGAGGTCTGAGGCCTGTATGGATTGTGTAAGCACCACTTATTGTTTAGTGCAAATAACACTTGTGTGATTTGAGACACAAAGCACAGGTTGTAGATGCTGAAGAAGAGCATGGGGACTTATATGCAGGGAATGATGGACTTGATGGACCAGATCTTTAGCTTGGATGGCGGGAGAGCTATTCACTTACCATTTATGATGGGGACACTTTAGTTGTTAGGAATCTTCTTTCTGGGAAATGTGCAGATTCCTAGACCTGATCAAGTGAAACTACATTGTCGCTGTCCCTGGGTGTCTATGGCAGAACTGTTACTAACAATGAAAGTTAGATCTGGATTGAGACAGGGTTGATTTTAAAGTTAAGTTCAGGTAGCATTAGCTCCTTCATAACCTGTGGGCAGGAGTGACTGTCAGATCCCAGTGAGTCTGGGAGTTGAGGTGCGAAAGTTGCTGGGTTCAGGGAGGGAGAATACAGACATATGTTAGGATTTTCAATAAACATTAAGGTAGGTTTTTTAGGCAGCTGGGAGACAGTAAAGACAGAACTTGGTATGAGAGAATGTCCTGCAGTTTGTGGGTAGATAATGTCTGGATAGGCTTTCTTAGTGTTAGTTTGAGAGCTTTTTAAATAAGGGTGGCAGCTGCTGCCAGTTTAGGAGGCACAGCTGCTAATGCTTCCTGACTGCTGGTTTCTGACTGGACAGATAAGCTTGAGAGTGGGTGAGCCTCAGAAGCTGAGTCAGGACTTTAGCTGCTACATTCCTGCCTTTTATTTTTTAATTAGTTAGACTATGGGTGACCTTGCTTTCTTGTGTTCTTGGGGAGTTATTATTTTGATGTCCTTTACATTTCTTAAACCGTAATCTTTCTGCAACTTACTGTTCCCATTTAGACTTAAACATCTGCTAAAATGAAAATTGTGTTAAGTAAGTGTTAGCAAAGGGTTAAAGGTTTGCTGGGAGTTGTTGCCTCTGCTTTGCATAAAGGTTACTGTGACCACTTGCAGGGTTTTATAGAGTTAATCTTTGAGTTGTGGGGAGTGAGACACAGGCCCAAACAGCAGCAGAACAAGTTAAGGGTGCTTTGGAGGGAAAGAAAGGTTAAAGGAGTTGGTCTGTATTTGCCTTAGAACTGTTTTTAAAGGCAAACGAATGCTGACAAACTGGGTTAAGGAGGATGATGAAAAAGGTGTCACTAAAGGTTGAGCGAGTAAAAGTTTGTAAGGATGACTATCAATTCCTATCTGAAAACAACGGAGGGGTCATTAGAAGTTTGAAGGCTTGCCATCTATACCCACAACTGTGACTGGGGAAGGAGAAGTGGGGCCTGAGAAGGAGGAAAGGACTGAGAAGACAAGTCTCTTGCACCCATCAAAAAGGAAACTGGTTTACCTGCTGCCCTGATGCTACCTCGGGCCTGGCATGGGGGGAGGGTGTCACTGGAGTCTTTCTTCTGTCATCATAGGTGGCCAGGCCGAGCAATGTTTTTAGTGGTGGCCGTTCAAGGTTTGGAGGACTGACTCCCTGAGGGTAGGTGGTGAGGGGCAGTCACTTCTCCTGTGGCCATGCTGACTGCATGATGGGCAAGGATTCCTGGTGACATTTGAAGCAGTGTCCTGGCGGTGGGTGGTCAGAGTTAATGATGAAGTTTCAGCTTCCTGAAGTCTTCTGACCCCTCCCTCCAACTGGTCCTAGGGCAGCACCTAACGCTTGGGATGGCCAGCCTGCTTTTTGGTGGATTTGGAATTTATAGTTATTGAAAACTTTAAATGCCATATTCACCAGGTCACAGATGGAGACTTGAGGGCTATTCTCAGATTTTTAAAGTTTTTTTTTTTTTTTTAATTTAACTATTGATAGCTGACTGGGTTGTAAGACAGTGATTTCTGCTAGAGGCAGGGGTTAATTTAGTAAACTTGTTTAAGGGTTAAGTCAGGCCTGAAAGAAAAGCTGCTGGACTTTTATCTGGCTGCTGATGGTAGGACTCTGTGAGAAAATACACAGAAGCTTCTCACAAAAGGTAACAGAAGGGCTTGGGAGGCTGTGGGTGTTACCTTAGAGGAGGCTGAATAGGGAGGGAAAGAGAAGAGGGAGAGACTCCAGGGAGTCTGAAGAGTTTGGCTTTGGAGAGGAGACTGATGCTGGAGGCTTAGTGGCCTCTGGGAGAGGACAAGAGTCAGGGTGCAGTCACCTCTGGGAGGGAACAGGAGTTAAAGGTACAGTTGCCTGGGATTTGGGGAGTCGAGGAAGTAGTGGAGGGAGGCGATGGTGAAGGGTACCCAGATTATGACAGAGCCTGGGCGGGGGCCTGAGTAGGCTGCGGGTTGAGGGTGCAGGGTGGTTTACAGTTGGGGAAGTTTCAGAGGAGCCTGAGCAACCCCCGGATTGCAGGAGACACAGAGGGAGGGCAGGGGTGAGGGAGGCGGGAGAGAAAGCGCTTCCAGGGAGTCAGAGGGGGAGGCTGCTTTGTGCAGCAGCGGGATATAAGGGGAGTTTGGAAGAGGCCACCTGGGACCAGGGCTGGGCAACAAGGAGGCACACAGAAAAGGATGAGGAGAGCAGAGAAGGAAACAATCTGAACGCACAAAACCTCAGACCAGCTGTAGGTTTGGTGACATAAATTGTCAAGGTTGCAGACAATGTCTGGCCAGCGCAACCCATTGTCCAATTGGTATTGAGGCCACACTTGGTTACAGAATAAGACCAGGCACTTGGAGCAAACGTCTGGAGCCAGGAAGGTCTCAGTCAGAGTTAGGGGCTCAGTGGGAGAGTCCTGGACTCCCCAAGCAGGAGGGTAGAGAGTGAGCCTCCCATGGCGTCTGAAACTGCAGGGGGCATGGACCAAGGAGAAGGATGTCTTTCGGTGGTCCCCATCGACACCCATCAGTCAGGATGTGGCCCGGTAACCCTGAGAGCCGTCCCAGTCAGAGTTAGGGGCCCAGTGGGAGAGTCCTGGACTCCCCAAACAGGAGGGTTCCCCAGTGTGGGCCCACGGCTTCAGCCAGTAGGTGAGGAATCCAGAGGAGTGACAGTAAGAGGGACCCAGGAAACTAGGGGGGAGAGCACATGGATTTGTGGCCGGCCGAATCGAAGGCAGTCGGAGGCCTTTGTTCAGAGTGAGAAACTGAGAGCAGGTACCGCAAAACTGTGGACCTGAAGTACCCGGAATTACTAGGCCCAGTGCCAGCGCCAGAAATCCCAGAACATAAACACAGAGACAAAGGGCTGGGGAAGGAAAATACTCACTGAGAGATGCAGTGGGTGGCAGCTGAGAGGTCCTAGTTGGCAGAAAATGGAGTCAGGAGAGAGGGGCGCCTCACTCGCCCAAAGGTGGGCGGGGGCTCGTCTAGACACCTCTTACTCCTCCCAGGTTTCGGGTTTCACGCACCAAGAAGAGAGGTAGAGACAGAGCCGCAGGAAGGAGACTGAGCTCAGGTAGGGATGAACAGGATATGCTTTATTGGTGGTAGTGAAGGACTTTGGGGAAGAGAAGGGACAGCAGAGAGAGAGACAGGAGCATCTTGAGCTCCTGGGCAGTCCTTGGCCAGAGAGTTAAGTCAGGGAAGGCGCCCCCGGTATTGGGGCAGTTAGACATATTTAGGGCTTGAGCCAGACATATGGCCAAAGACCAATAAGGGGATGAGGCTTTCTGATGTTGCAGTTGCAGGGTCTAAGTCAGGATACAGTTTGTGAGAACATAGATCCGCCTCCTGGAACACTGAGGGAAGAGACTGTACAGACCTCGACCCTGAGAGATAAGTCCTGTGAAGAGGCTGTGCCCTTCGGGGAGATAAGCTCTGTGAGATGCCAGAGGGAGGGTTTACATAGTTGACTAGGTTGTTGATCTCTTTTCTGGTGAGGCTACCACAAAAGGGGTGCAAGGGGCTTCCTGGTTCGACGCTGGCCCATACAACCACATTTGCTTATGCACTTATTTTGTCTTCCACAATGTTGTCAGGAAGATGAGCATCATGGAATGACAACTTAATAGAACAAAATGTTCCTGCATTGTGGGAGTACTTGAGTAGAGGTCCAATGTCCACCTGCTACCTCAATATCAAGCCTGTAAATATATGCACATAGAATTATTTCCTCATTGTCTGCTCTGAATAGGAATATCACCCTCAGGGCCAGGATGTGCTCCACTCTCTCTCGATCCTTCTTCATTTGCTCCTGTGTGCTCTGATCAGATATGTCCCTCTCCCTGAGCTGTAGATTCAGTGTGGTCAGTGAATTCTCCTGGTGGGCAGGGGGTGGTGGTGGGGGCTCTCCACATAGTTGGGGTTGGGACCAGCCTTTCAGACCTTGGTAGAGAGTCTTTTTGATCACCCACTTGGGGCATAATGCACTTCCATTAATATTGTCTTTGATTAGCCTCTGACACTAATTTGGGGGGGGGGGACACTGATTTTTTAAAGCCTGTTGAGAGAGGACTATTGGACCAATGTAGGCTAACTCCATGTCACAGTACCTGAATTATTCCCTTGTATAGAATCAATCCTTTCATGAATGGACACTATTTACATAAACAATGGAGGTTAGTTGTCAGGGGAATTTACAATAATAATGACCGAGACTATCAGTCACAGGTTTGATGGAATGATACAACATTACTACAGCATGTTGATATAGCACGATCATGGTTTTCCACCTGCCTAACAACAGTTCAAGAATCTTGGTACAGCTGTCTTCTACTTCCTCAGAGACCGTGTTTCCTGACTCAAGTCCTCAGATTGCAAGTGCATCTCAGGTAGAGTCCAGAACACCCAGTGGAGTTTCCACATCATCTAATCTCCCTGAGGCAGCCTCTGAAATATGCCGTGTGCCTTGAAGATCCAGGATTCAATGTCCTAGCAGTGTTCAGCACCTGACCTGGGTCCCTAGGATTCATCCAGAAGCCCAGGACCATGTGGCCCATTTGATGCACAGGGATACTCCCTGCTAATCTCCCCCAAAGAATTGCCATCATTTTCTCCCTCAATTGAAGGTTGGCTCTCCCTCTTCCCCTACCAACAGACATGCATTTGGTTTTCCCAGCCTTTTTTGTTCCCCATTCCCTCTCCTGCCTTGTTTTTCCCATCAGTAGATCTCATTCCTCTGATAGGGCTGTTGGGGAAGGGGGATCATCATAGCTTTCTTTATATGACAGCCACTAAGTAGACAGTATCCCCTTCTCCTCCCTTGACCATTTGGTCCCAACTGAGATGTGCCCTCCAGCAAAATGACCTTCAAAATACTTAGCTAAAGCAGATGGAATATGGTTGTCTGTCCACCCTGTCCAGCCGGCTGAATACCCTATAACCCTGAGCTTGTGCCCATTTTGCTGCTGGTTCCTACAGAAGTGGACTCATACAGTATTTGTCCTCGCGTGATTGGATAATTTCACTCTGCATAATCCCTCCACATCTTGGGTTGTTTCATAGTTTCATTGCTGTTTTTTTAACAAATGCTTTCTATTCCATTGTGCGTATATACCACAGGTATTTTTTAAATTCAATTGGAAGACTATTGAGCCTTATTTTTATGCTTAAATAATTTTTGGATGATAATTTTATTTAGAACAATAACAGCTCCTTGAACTAGTGTTATTTATAAACTTTTTGAGGACTAAGTTGTACCTCACCCAAGCTGTGATATTTTCAATTGTCTCATATGCATGTGAAAATTGGACACTGAACAGAGAAGACCAAAACAAAAAAAAAATTGGTGCATTTGCATTCTGGTGATGGTGAAAAATATTGAACCTATCAAAAGGACAAACAAACCTGAATTGGAAGAATGCCCCCAAAACACCAGGATGGTGAGTTTCCACAGGCATTTTCAGGAATTGAAAGTATTTTAATTAGAGTTTATAAAATCGTGGGTATTTGTCACTTTCATTGGATTATGGTATTATGTGATTTAGACTGTGACTTTCTGTTTTGACTAGAAAAACAAATCCAGGGGTACTCATGTATGTGTAAGAAAGAGATTTATAGCAAAGAGTAATTGTTGTGTATTAAGAAAATAGCCCAGTCCAGTGCAGAACCAGTCCAGAAGTCCCCGACTAGCACATAAATCGAGCACTAGTCCAAAATCATCCATCAGAGTCATGCAGTCACATGCAATGATGCAAAATGCAGAAAGATCACAGGCTGGTGAGTGAAAATCATGTGGATTCAGTGGCAGTGGACATATCTTCAGGCCTCTGGTTACCATCAGCTTGACTACATGTAGCTTGTCAACAGGAAGTTGAAGCAGAGAGGGTGTGATCTGTCTCCCAGGAGAAAAAGAGAGGAAGTTCCCCAACTCTTCATAATTAGGCCACGCCCACAAAAAAACACCATCAGGCCTATAGGCTAGACTCCACCCCTATGCTAATTTATTAAGGTGGCATGAATTTACATAACTACCACACTATATAAATGGATATGATGTCTAAGGACTCACAGCTACTAGGCCACTTGCTACTTAAATAGAACATGGAGATCAAAGGAAACTGTCACAAAATCATGATAAGATGTTCACCAATTTATCACAGTTGCTGGAAAGGCCTCGTGATTGTGCTACATACACTAGTGAAGACTAGGAGGAAAAGCTTTCTTATTCATCAAAGTGATTTCTTTTTATCATATTAAAGAGGTCCTTTACAGCAGATTTTCCCAATGCAATATATCATTGGATTTTTTGGTTGCTGCTTCCATGAGTGTTGTGAATCTAAGCAAAATAAATATTTGATAATTTTCATCCTTTCATTATTTATCATGATGGTATCTTTCGGTAAGTGGTAAGAACCAGAATTTGGGGGGGGGGGGATTAAGGGTGTATACTTTAAAGGACTATTTTAATAGAAACTTGTCACTGGAATTTTCTGTTTTCTACACTCATAAGACTTACAGTCTCAGAAATGCACATGTGTAGTTCTACTCTGTTCTACAGGGTCACTCTGAGCCAGAATCAACTTGATGGCAGTGAGTTGAGTCACTTAATTAACTCACCAATGCAGTTTTTAAACATAGCATGGCCATATGACTTAGCCTTGCAGTGGAAATTTGCTTCACACTGGGTGAGCAGGAGCTACTGGAAGACTTAGGGAGAAAAGGAACCAATTCTCTGAACAATGGAGAAAATGTGACAAGATGGAAGATGGAACAGGATGGAAACTGCCAGAGAAAGAAATGACACTTCATTTTCTGTAGCAAGATTACAGAGTTCTCAGTCCTTCCTTTTACAACCCGAGGGAAGAGGGACATTTGCTGTCATGACAGAGGCTTCCCGAAATGCAATGCAGACAACCTAGCCCTTAGGTTCTCCAAATAAGGGCTAGTAGGTTTGGTCACCACTCTCTTTTCTGAAAAAGAAAATTCATTAGCCTCCTAACAATTAATCACATTTGTACCATAACCTATAATCTAGGCTAACATGTAGGTATCTGCTTTTCTAGTGATCCTTGGATGGTTTCAGCTCTCCCATGGAGTGGTATTGTCTACTTTCTGACACACTGAGCTACCCTAATGCATTCAAGGAGTTAGGACTAGCAACAGTCAAGCTGACAGATATTGAATCTGCTGTGTTAAAATGAAATTTCCACAGTTTAATGTATGACGGGGAATTCTAAATGTTGCAGAAAAGAATGGAAAAGTTTGATTTAGTGCATGACATTGTGGTGGTTATATAATTGTGAGCTTAAGGATTGAGCCTGTAGAAGGTGGAGCTTAGCCTATCAATCAGATCATAGCCAATGGGGCCTCTGTGGGAGCATGGCCTTCTCCTGAGAATACTGGGAAATCCCGATTTTCCTCCTTGGAGGCAGGAGAGAGTCTCTCTTGGCTTATTCCTACAAGACATCCCTTAGTTGAAACTACATGGACCTAGCCTGATGCAGCCCTGGAAAATGGAAGAGCCACATGGAGACCCCTGCTGGCACTGAGATGTTTCTACCTCTACTGACTGCACCTTCTGGCCTGTGATCATCCTACATTTGGTGTCATTGCATATGTTTTATGAGTCTGAAGAGAACTTTATAGATTGAAATCAGACTTATGGGTTAATATTAGACTTATAGGCTTGGACTAGACTGCGTTGGGATGTTTTCTCAATCTTCACCTACTCTTGTATATAAACCTCTTTCTTATACATATGTACATGTTTAAGAGTTTGTTTCTCTAGTCTACCCAGACAAACACAGATGTCATTACGTCCCTCAAAAAAAGGAATGAAGTGTCATTGCCCTAGGAGGTTAGACTCTATAGATTGAGGTTTCCGAGGCATATTTCAGTCTTGAGTCTAAACTCAACACTTGATATTTAATATTTGGTTTTATTACACTATATGTTTTAATGCATAAACAGCTGGACACTTGTATTCTGATAATTTGTCTATATTTCAGATCAAGGTTTCTGGGAACATTATCTGCATGCAGTACATGTTATGAAACTATTTGCAGGTGTTTGTCACTTTCTTATGGATTATAATGCTATTTAAATGGAAAATGTATATCCTCTTTCCTTTGCACCAGCATCTTTACACACAATGTACTCTCAATACTCTTGAGTATTTTCTTTTGCTACTTTTCCCTACATCCACTAACTTACTAATGGAGCCAAGAAAGTGTTCTGTAAGTTACAACATCTAACCATATGCCTCAAAGAACCATTCCAAGTAATTTCACTTCATCACAGTCTAGATTTCCTATTGAATGCACTATTATTGCTATTATTTGCTTTTATTTCATTTCTCTTTTTGGAATGCTGACTTTTCAAGGTGTTTACAATTTGGAATAATTTTTTTTTGTTTTTTTGGGGCATCACTGCCCTCAGGTGGTGGGAGTAGGAGGCCCAGCCTTTGCTCCGTGGAGCTGGAATTGAACCTCCATCCCAGTGGGCCGCAGTCCCAAACCACTATACCACCGGGGCTCAGCCCCTGGAATAATTTTTAATGTTAGTTCTCATATCCATAGTAATTCAATTACTAAGTCTAATAGGATTCACCATCAGAAGATATCTCAAGTGTAAAAGCTTTTTTTGACCATTTTCAACCATATTAATCTCTCACTTGGTTTTTATATTTCTTAACTTAACCCCTCTGTTCATCTATAACAGCAGCTAAGATATCCTTTTAAAGAGACAAGTCAAATCATGAAGTTTCTATTTCATGAACTTCCAAAGGCTTCCTTTTTTTCCTTAAAATAAAAGCCAGTATCTTTATAAAGGCATACAAACTTAGCTACATCTTTTTAGTAAAGCCTTTCTTGATCATCCTATTGTAAATTGTAACAGTGTTCTGAGCTCCTTACATTCGCCCACAATTCTTATCTTCCTGTTCAGCTTTATTTTTGGCCAAATCACTTATCAGATGAAAGGATATATATTTTTATTATTGTCTGTCTCCTTCTCCTACAATATAAACTCCTAGAGAATTCATTTGTTAAATTTTCTCTATCTAACGTAGAGCCAAGGATAATAAGCACATAGTATTTTTTTTAATGAAAAAAAATTCTATCTAGTTAGGGCAAAGTAGGTTCATTCACATATCATTACAAATGAAAAGGGATATGTAGTTATTTCTAAAGTTAGTGTCCCTGGTAGTGATAAAAAAGAAAAAAAGAGGGCAACTTAAAACATGTGCCATTATGAGAGCAGATTGTGTCATAATTAATTATCCACAAAGAAGTTCATAATGTATTTTATGTCCTTTCGGATTCTCAAGTAGAGAGAGAAGCATTATTACAATTTTTGAGGCATAACTTGTCACATAAACCTCTTCTAATGAGGAGAGTTAGAGAATTTTATTTAAAAATTTCATCAGTCATTCTGCTGAAATGTGTAATTACATCACTGTTTCAGGCAATATAAATTAAGTGAGATAAGGGCTGAGCCCCGGTGGCGTAGTGGTTGTGCGCGGGACTGCGGCCCACTGGGACGGAGGTTCAATTCCGGCTCCCAGGAGCAAAGGCTGGGCCTCCTACTTCCACCACCAGGGCAGTGATGCCTAAAAAAAAAAAAAAAAAAAAAATTAAGTGAGATAAGAAAGATGCTTTTTAAGGGGACCCGGGTGGTGTGGAACTGCAGCCCACTGGGATGGAGGTTCAATTCCAGCTCCACAGGAGCAAAGGCAGGGCCACCACCAGAGGGCAGTGATGCCCCCCCCCCAAAAAAAAAAACGAAAAAAAGAAAAAAAGGGGACCTGGGTGAGCTATGATAATAATGTTACTTGCAAGTTGAGATTTTTTTTGGTTCCTATTTATATTTAATTAAATATAAATAGAATTTACATTTTACTTTTGACATCAAACTTTCCCTTTAGGCCTTTTAACTGTGCTTGAAAAGTTGTCCTGCTCTGATTAATATGAT
>PVJH01026305.1:5113-30344 GCA_004026705.1 Nesogale talazaci | reverse complement strand
GTCAGGTGACAGGAAGAGAGAGCCACAAGGAGGAGGAGGAGGGGGGCAGGGGTGGGGGTGTGAGAGAAACAGCGCCACCACATTATCTACAGTCTGAAGTCTAAAGGCCCCACCCCCACCCCATCAGCTGGCTGCGTGCGTGAGGTTGCATTTTTGGGAGGTGGCGACATGATGTTACAAAGCAGTGACTCCTCTGAATGTTCAGCCAAACCAAGGGGAAACGGGGCTCAGCCAAGTTGAGACATACAATTAGCCATCATCCCTTACCCCCCCCCTCCCGGGAATGGGGTTTTCTGTTCTTGCCCAGTCCCACCCTTACCCCCATCCACGGCCTGTGACCCCCTAGCCTGATCGTCCTCTGTGCCTCCAGGTCCCACTTCTCCAGGCCACACACACTGCCCCCCTGCCCCTGCCGTCCCATGCCCCTGCCCTAGGCCCTGGCTTCAAGAGACCAAGCCAGTCACCCTCACGTCAAGTCTGGCTTCGCCCCATGTGTGTCGGATCAAACCGTGCCCTGCACACAGACTCGTCAGTGTCTGGGTTCCTCAGAAGTAGACCCCCCCGGACCTTTCTTCCAATGCGACCCTGGGTGGATTCGTACTTCTGACCTGCTAGTTAGCCGGCAAGCTTATTCATCCTTTGCATCTGCGTTCAAACAAAGCCACTCTGCAGCCTCAGGAGAGGGTCTTTAGGGCTCTCCGTGCCTCAGTCGGGAGCGTGGACCAGGGGTAGCACCGTGGAGCCGTGGGTGGATGGCGGGTCCTTACACGTCTGTGTCTCCTCCATAAGCTGGCGGCTTCAGAGAGCTACCTCACTGCAGGTGGGGGAAGGACCTAGTTCCACCCATGGGAGGTTCCTGCGAGGCCGAGGGTCAGGCTCGCCTGCTCTCTCCCTTGTTTGCACCCCCTGTTCTAACCCCAAGGAACCCTGGTGGCCTAGCAGGCTGCCCGTGTGCCTGCTAACCACAAGGCCAGCAGTTAAAAAAACAACCAGCCACTCCGAGGGGAAAAGGCGAGGCTGGCCACCCCTGCAGAGTTTTGATCTCAGAAGCCCCCAGGTGTTTGCACAGGGCCACTGCGATTCAGCCCGGACTCGATGGCAGCCAGTTTGTTCTGCTCTAAGACCAGCCGGCCGGCCCCTGTTGCTCTCTGCATCTCTACTGGATTCAGTCGTTGGCTGTCGTGGCCACAGGACTCCTGGGACCACACTCCCCACTACGTGGATTGTAAGGAAAGCCGTTCAGAGTCAGATTATCGGATACAAGTCAGGAGAGAGCATCTTCAACCAGCAGAGCTTCCAACACGAACAGTTCTCAACTTTTTCTCTTGGCCAGGCCTGCAGGTAGGCCTCGCTCTGGGCCGACCAACAGAGGCCCTTCTGTTGGCACGACAGCCTCCTCACAGCCAATTCCGGGAGGCACACCATTCCGCAAGAAGCCTCCTGCCCTGAAACTCGAGCAGCCTTCACTCCGGGCCAGCAAGTTGGTCTCCTGGATTGTTAACGGTCTTGTCCATGTCCTCCCGTCATCACGGTGGTGCAGCTCTCTGACTGCTGGGTTTCCGAGGTCCTCAGCACAAGGGCCCCAGCTTCACTCCCCTCCCGGCTCTTCTCGACGGTCGTGAGGTCTCATTCCACCCCTTCGGGATCAGCTGGTTTTTAAGTCTGCTTCTCTCACCAAAGCCACACACTAGCCAGTCCTTTTGGTAGACCAGTCACCTCATTTGCTTAACAGTCAGCCAATCGTCACAGGGGTTTTACACACCTCATTTGCATAGCTTGTGATTGAGGACATCACCTTCGCAGAACCGCAGATGCAGAGCCACCCAGAAAGAGAAACCTGGCACCTCCCTCTGCCCCTCCCCCAAACACATGTCCCTCTGATCCGGAGAGACTGGAGAACCCTTGAGGGAAGGGTACGGTGTTTCACCCTGGGAGCTTCTGCCACCGGGAACCTTTCTGCTGCGGGTCGCCTGGTCAGCCAGCCCCAAGGACAACAGAAGGAAAGGCCTCCCCGGCCTGTGCTGGCCGCGATATCTTCAGATCTGCATTGGCGTGTGCGTGCGTGCTTGTGTTCAAAGCCTCCAGGTGCTCCATGGAGGAAGATGAGGCTCTCTCCTCCTGGGGAGATCGACAGTCTCAGAGCCACAGGGGCAGTTCTGCCCTGCCCTGTAAAATCGCCAAAAGCTGGAGACCCCTTGAAGACAGTGAGGCTTTGTCAGTGGGGGCAGGAGACTTGTCTTCCAGCGTGCCATCAGACAAGATTCTCTCTTGGCACAGGCACATGTGTCTGTCTGTCTGTCTCTCCCCAGGTGGTGGCTGTGGGGGTGTATGTGCTAGCCCCTTCCAGGGCCTCCCTGCACTGCAACAGCCAGTGTTCTCGTGGGACCCAGGTCAGCACATCACCAGGCCTCCCCTCGGAGTCTGTCTGGCTCCATCCGGAAGCAGCTAGACCCTGCCATCCGTGGGCGGCCCTGCTGGGATGTGACAGTCCCCGGCCTGCACCTGGGCCTAAGTTTACCCAGAGCCATGACCAGAGGAGAGCTCAATAATGGGGTCACTTTCATGTCTTTATTGCCCGTCCTCTCCCTTCTGTAAACCTTTAGTCACCAAAGCACCAGTTGCTCGGGCGAACCCCTGGGTGAAGGACACTGTGCTTCGTGGAGTTTCTGGGGCAGGTTTGCCAGGCCTTTCTTCCAAGGCGCCTCCGAAAGACCTCCAGCCGCCCAGCAACTCCCAAAGCCTTTAGTCAGGTTCCATTTATGTTCCAAAGCATGCAACTTAAACTGCAAAAGTAATTTTTAAAAAGTGTACTTGATATTATGAAAGAGGAAAAATGGGTTGCCTGGCCGCCTCCTGCAGGAGCGTCTTATCAGAGCCCCGGGGAGATGGCGCGGCTGGCACCTGGCCCTCCGCAACTCACACCAGGCCACTGCCTCCAGCCCCACTCCGGCCCGGTCCAGTGGCGCCCCCGCGGCCCACTTGGGAAGGACGATAGCTCCCCTCGCCGCACGCCCCGGGCCAGCCTTTCCGCGCTGGCTCAGACATGTAATCACACAGACCGGATATTTTTAGACCAGCTGTTGAGACACGCTGCGTGCTGGAACCAAATACCAGACGTGTGAGGTCACCCTCCTGGGAGCAGTCACTGAACTCAGAGCCAGAGCCCAAAGGGACCATGGCCGTGGCCAACTCCCCCCACCCCTACCCCCTGTCTCCAGCCCCCCGTCCTGCCTGGTGGTGTAGAACTCGCTGCGCAGACCCGCCCCAGGGTGGACGGCGAGCCAGCCAGGAGCCCACATCGCAGGAACTCCCCCCACCCCCGGGGAGTCCAGGGGCCTGGTGGGCTGTTTCTGCTGGGTCACAGCCACTGACAGTGGACCCTGAGCACAGGGGCCACTGGGATAAGGCAGACACTGCGCAGCGCCGAGCGGAAGCTGGTTTTGTTCCCTTGTTCCGTACGGTGGGCCTGGCTGGCCTCATGGTTATCTGTGAGGCCAGGGTTGGAAGCCAGGCCAGCCGCTCCAAGGGAGAAAGATGGTACTACAGTGTGACAGCCTCAGGAACTCCCAGGGCAGTTCTAACCTGTCCTGTACGGTCCCCGTGAGCTTGGTTTGAGACTTGTGTTCCTGGGGTGGCCTCAGGCCATGTCCCCAGCCCCCTCCTACTGATTTCTCCATCCAGATGGACTCTGTCCCGATCTGAATCCCCTCCCCCCCCCAACCCTGCTACACCCTGGGCTGTGACACCCTCTGGGGTGGTGGGTGCTGGCAGGGTTGGCCTGGTGGGGGGGGGGGGGGGTAAGGTCTCCATTGTACCCAGTCTCAGGTTGCTTGGCCTCCGTGGGGCGGGATGCGGCTAGCTGCCCTCTGCCTAGCACTTGGAAAGGTTTATAAACACCTGCCCAGCTGGTCTTTCCATCGACTCTGGACTCAAGGGTCCGCATCCCTCGGTCGTCCACGTCTTGAGCTGGTATCAGGTCCAGGAGCCCCGGGGGTGCAGGGGGTGGGCTCTGCAGCCCAGCAACTCCTGTCACAGTCACCCTCTGCTGGGGACGCACCCACAGACCACACGTGGGTCGATGGGTGTGACTGCGTGCCACCAAGCCCTGGCTGGCAGGCAGGGACGTCTCCCGGGTGTAAAACCAGCGCGTGGTGCTAGTTTGTTTTTTGTTTTTCTTGCAAAAAAAGTCACGGTGACTGTGGAAACCAGGGACTGAGACCACACTTGTCCACCGGTGTGGGTCCGCCCCGTGGGCAGCCGTGTCCGTCGTCCTCCGGCAGTGGGCAAACACCCCGGGGCCCGTTCCCACAGTGGGGTGTCAGGAAGCCAGGCCCACAGCCCCCGAGGGGATCGTGACTCACTCCAGGACGGGGTGGAGCTGCCCCCAGGGGGTTCCGAGACTGCCCCTCCAAACGGGAGTCCAGAGCCTCGTCTCTCTTCTGCTGGTGGTTCTGAACTGCCGACCTGTGGTGAGCAGGACAGCCGCAGGGCCCGGCAGTGGGTGGTCATCAGCCCCAGAGGGAACGGGAGGTCCTGATGGCATGCCAGAGCAGGACGCTGAGCGAGCGAAGGGGCAGGCACCACAGGTCCCCTGGGACCTCAGCACGGTCCGCACAGGCCAGCCCAGAGACAGAACGTGGCTTCATGGTTGGCAGGGGCTGCTACATGGCCCAGGTCCCCTTCTGGGGGGTAAGAATGTTCTGGAATAGATAGCTGGTGAGCTCACAGCACGGCCACTGCGCCCCACGTTTACAAGAATGGTTCGAACTGCGTGTCCATCCTCACCACGACGAGCCTTCAAAGGAAAGCGTCCCGGGCACTGCGCCCGCCCTCCCCTGCCCCCGGAGTGATTGGCCGTGACCCCTGGGGAGGGGCCACTGTCTGACCTCCTGCTTCTTTTTACCACGGCAGGCTTTCGGCAATGCCAAGACGGCCCACAACAACAACTCCAGCCGCTTCGGGAAGTTCATCCAAGTCAACTACCTGGAGAGCGGCATCGTGCGCGGGTGAGGGCCTGGGGCCTCCTCCGACCGTGGGGGTGGGGGCGGGGGGTGTCAGCCAGGGAGTGCCTTTCCTGAAGACACTGTCCCCCAGGGTGCATGCAGGCGGAGGTGGAAGGGAGGGCTGGCTTGAATGGGACCGGGCCCTGAAGGTGAAAGCCAGCCCCAAGCGGGAGTCCAGGGCTGGGTGGGACTGTGGCCTCGAGAACGTGTGCGAATCATCCAGGGTGGTGGTAAGCCTTAGACTTGAAGGCCTGAGCCAGGTGTCGGCGCGAGGCATTTGATGGGTGGGGCAGGGTCTCGAGTCACCTGTCCCAGAGGTCATCAGGGCAGGGCAGATGGGGAAGTCCAGGCACTGTTGGAATAGGCATGCCCAGGCTGAGGCCGGCAAGGGTGTCCAGCTTCATCCCCTGTCTCCATGTGGTCTCGTCTGGTCTGCCTGGGGTCCTGCAGACACCTGGGGTCTGTCTGGGAGTTTGTCTCTTTACGGAGGAGACCTGACCCTGGGCAGCCGCGTGAGCTAACTGTCCAAGGAAGTGCCGCAGGGTGCCAGGGTGGGTCCATGAGTCGGAGGGCGGGCAGGCAGGCCATGTATGGATGATTGGCTTCGCGACACGATGGAATCATGGGTAGACGGATGGTGGATGATTGAATCCTGGGTAGGTGATAGGTTATTAGATAATGGGTGGGTGATTGGATTCCTGGAAAGGTAGATAGCCTGTCAGGGAGACTACCACAGGGGTGTATTCTGGCTTATTGGGGCCACAGAACTGGCAGGTATTCCCCACTGACTAGCCAAGGGACCTGGCTTCGGGTGATGGACTCCAGCCTTGACCAAGGCTCCAGGGTGAGGATGGAGGATGGCTGCATTTGGGGGGCGGGGCGGGGGGGGGGCGCGGCGCTCAGGCAGCAATCAGGGCCAGGAACAAAACGGCTGGGGTGGGGGGGCACGTTGTTGGTGTTTTCTTCATACTTAAAGCCATGGGATTTCTGGGCACACCCCCCTCCCTGCTGAAGAGGAGAGGCGTCTGCAGTGGGAGTCAGGTGTTCTGGGAGGTTTCTCGACCTGGCCACACGCAGGAATGCCTTGTACTCACCGTCCCTAACCCCCTGATGGGTTGGATTCCTGTATCGTGGTTTGGACGGAGCGGTCTACAGAAAACAGCAGCTTTCCATTCCACAGTGTCTGCACCCCGTGTCTCATGACGCTCCCTGGCGTCCCCTCGGGCTAACGGCCCCCGCACCCCTTCTTCCCTGAGGTCCCAGGGCATCCATCCGGTCTGTCCCTCTCCTGCCCCTGTCTGCCGCCTGAGCTCTGTCTTCAGGCACACGGGGCCCCTTTGGTTGTCTCGAGGCCTGCGTCCTTACGGACTGAAAGGTGATCCCCACAGGTGGCTTTGCCTCCAGGTGTGAGGGGTGTCTCAAGCCCATAGCCACGGGCTGCCCCGTCTCTCCCAGACCAGCTAGTCTCATCTCTTGTGATTTTGAGTCTTTTAAGCCCCCTACGTGCTCCCCTGACTCTATCCACGACCTTCTGACATGCTCCCTTGCAAAGCTGCCGGCTGTGGTCGCTGGGCAGCGTCTACGTGAGGTCTCAGGGTTGTGAAGGCCAGCTCATGGTCCACCTGACCTGCCCATCCTCTGGGCTAACTGTGTCCCTGAGCCTTTGGTGCTCTTGACCCTGCCTTGCCCTGAACGGCGACAGACCAATGGCCGCTTGGAGATGGCCAGCCTAGGGCTCCCGAAGGCCCTGGACAGCGTGGTACGTTTCCAGGTGCAGCAGGTGGGGAACCCCCAGCCCTCCGCAGCTGGGCACTAGCCCTTTGGGAGACGAGACCGTCAAGGACGGCAAACAGAAAATCGATCCGGATTCCTCTCCCTCTCAAAAGCCGTTTAAACAGGCTATTTATACTCACAGCATGACAGGAAGTGTGTTTCCTGAGTGCTCCAGCCTCTGGCCCCCACCCAGCTATCAGTGGGTCACGCTCTGTGACTGATGTGTGGCTTGCTGGAAGTTACGCCGTCGGGGTCCAAAAACAGCTGCAGAGCGGCCCGTGGTGGCCGAGCTGCCAGGCAGACCAGGAGGAAAGGCCGGGTGTTCTCCTGTCAACCAGGAGCCGGGGAAACAGGCCCCTGCTGGACGGTGTCCAGCTCCCGGCTCTGGGCGGGTCCTCAGGAGGGAGTCAGGGCTGGCGGAGGACATCATGCTCAGAGTGGGGCCGGGGTGTGGAGCGCAGCCAAGCCAGTGACACAGGCTCAGATCCGTGCAAGCACGAGCTTTCCACGAAGAACGACCCCGTGTCAAGACGGCAGCCCAGCCCGGTCCAGCGGGCCGATAACGCAGACGGTGAAGCGGCAGGCAGGCCAAAAAGGGGAAGAGCCGAGGGCTGAGCCCCGGTGGCATAGTGGTGGTGCGCAGGACTGCGGCCCACTGGGATGGAGGTTCAATTCCCACTCACAGGAGCAAAGGCTGGGCCTCCTACTCCCACCACCAGGGCAGTGATGCCTAAAAAAAAAATAATAAAAGAAGAAGAGCCGCCGGCCGGTCTGCCTTTCTCAGAGAGACATGGCGGCCCCACGCTGGCTTTGGGCTCACAAGAGCAGCAGCTCAAATCCGTCATCTTCCTGCTGCAGACAGACGGAGCTCCCTAGCCCCTCACACTCTCACCAGGGCTGTTCTTCCTGACCTCAAGGGTCGGGATTGACGGCAGGGAGTTGGGGGTGTTTTTAACTGCCGCAGCCTGCCCCATCTCCCCCCTCAGCCAATGCGATCACCAGGCCTTTCTTCCAAGGACCCTCCGCGTGGGCAGGGACCTCCAGCCTTTCCAGCTCATTCCCATTTGCACGCCCTGGCGCTGCCTCCCCTCCCTGCACCCACCTTTTCTTCGCACAGAGCCACTGTTCAAAAGGCCCCAGGGCCGCCTTAACCCAGTTCCATGCGCTGGGGGAGGGGCTGGGACAGCAGCAGGTCTCGTCTCGGTTCTGGAGGCCAAGCCCAAAGTCCCCGTGTCTGCAGGGCCGCGCTGCCTCCAAAGCTCCACTCCGTTGGCGTCAGGCGGCCTGGCCTTGCTCACCTCCCCCCAGTCCCTGTTTCCGTCCCCTGTGTGAGTCTCTGCTGGTCCTCCGTCTGTCTCTCATAAGGACACTGGACTAGAGCAGCGGTTCTCCACCTGTGGGTTGCTGCCCCCTCAGGAGGGGGTCAAACAACCCTTTCACGGGGGTCGCCCGATTTATAACAGGAGCAAAACGACAGTGATGAGGTAGCAATGAAATAATTTTATGGGGGGGGATGTCAGTCCCCACCACATGAGGAACTGTCTGAAATGGTCGTGGCATAAGGGAAGCTGAGGACCCCTGGTCTAGGGTGAGCTCCTCTCCAGGCTGCTAATGACAGCGTCAGAGACCCGTTTCCAAACAAGGCCCCCTTCCCGGGTGTGAGAACACAGACCTGACCCTGGGAGGGTGGCCATGCACCCTGCGGGGAGGGAGTCCCTGATCAAGTACCTTCCCCCGGGCTCGCTGGGGGCTGGCGGGCTACGTGATGAAGGCCCCGGGCGGCGTGGGGCTACTCTAGGGGGGCTCTCTCTGTGGGCCCCCGGAGGCCTTGGACCCAGCTGTTCTCACAGCCCCCGTGCCCCCGGGCTTGGAGCGTGCTCTGCCCCCTTGTCTGCCGCTTCTGCGCCTGCACGCCTCTCCAGTTCCCCCCCCACCTGGCTACCAGACCCCCCCACCCCACTCTGTAGCAGACAGATGAGGCCTTCCCCTCCCACGGGGCCGCTCTGCCCCACCCAGCCGGGTCAGGCTCAGTCAGAATCCACTCCAGGGCAGGGAGTTCGGTGCTGCCTGTACCAGGCTGCAGCCCGACTGGCCGAACCAGTTACCGGGGCTTCCACCGCACAGGCACAGGGTCTGGGCCGCAGCACACTGTTGAATCCGCCAGGCCTGGTCGCTCGGGCGGCCCTGCAGGAGTAGAAAGCCCCCGCAGGGCGGTGGGTGGTTTTGACCAGCTGAGCTTGTGTGTGGCGTGGGTGGCAGCCCGGGAGGGGCGGGAGCCACGTGCTAGCAGGGCTCTTATTTCACCACGAAAGCCAGACGAAGACCTCACCGTGTGCTTCCCTTTTCACAGCGCTATCGTGGAAAAATACCTGCTGGAAAAATCCCGCCTGGTCTCCCAGGAGAAGGACGAGAGGTAGGCGGGGACCGCACCCCTTGCTGGCTCCTTTCTGAGCGCCGTGCCCACACCGGCCTGGTCGGTGCCGAGCTGGGGGGAGGGGGGGGACACTCCACTACAGGCCGTTTGGGGGCCTCTGGGTCACCAGGCCCGTCTCCGTGTGCCCGGATCGGCTCGCCCACAGCTGCTTTGGTGGGGGTGTGGGGGTGTGCAGCTGTTCTGTGTCCTTTTCCCTTTTGCCACCACAACCCTTTCTCGGGGTGGGGGTAGCCTCTCCCCACATCCACCTGGGCTGTGAGCTCCGTGCGCCCCATTCTCTCCCGGGGCCCTGGGTGCCCAGCAGCCTCCCACAGCCCAGTGAGGTCGTATAGGGATGGTCCGGTGGCCGGAGACAGCCGTCCAGTGAGCATTTCCGTAACGGGACGCACAGCCGCGACCGCTTCCACACCAGGCCGGGCTTCACCCACCCTGCCGAGAAACTCCGTACCCTACACACAAGCACCCGCCCCCGGGGCCCTGGGTGCCCCCGGCTCTCTGTCCATCTGTGTGACCGGACGGTATTCGTCCCTCTGCGACTGGCCCGTCTGGCTCCCTGTGGTGTTTTCAGGGTTTGTCGAGGCTGATGGTACCCTGCAGGGCTTCACAGGACTTGGGGGGGGTGGGGGTGGGGGTTAAGACGAACAAGGACGACCGGGCTCTTAAACGCGTCCCCATTCGCGCTCCCTGCTGTGGTCCCCGAGTAGCAGGGACCACAGCACCCTGCCACGAGTACGCAGGACAGCGGCTGGATCCCGCCTGCGGGTGCAGCAGACTCAGGGCCTGGCGATCTCGACCCCACCTTAGTCCGCCCAAGAAAACAGCCCCGCGGAGGGCGGTTTACGTGCTGTCACCGACGGGGTCCCCCGCCGCCGTCCAGCCAGAGCCCGCTGTGGGGGCGCCCGGGAAAGCAGCGGCTGCTCAAGGCCCGCCCGGGCGCTCTCCCTCCCCGTGACCACAGGAACTACCATGTGTTCTATTACTTGCTGCTCGGCGTCAGCCCGGCGGAGCGCCAGGAATTCCAGCTCAGGCAGCCTGAAGATTACTTCTACCTCAACCAGGTAAACAGCCCCCACAGCCCGGCCACACACGGCCTCTCCGTCCCCCGCCTGCCGCTGCTACGGGGCGCCAGGAGCCCCGAGGTCATCCGCCCTGGCCGTCCTTGGCTCCCTGGCCGGCAGCTCCTCCTCCGGGCCAGAGGAGGTGGCACAAAGGACCCATTGAGCCCCGAACCCGGCCCCACCCACGGGCTCCCGCCAGCATCTTCCCGCACACCGCCCACACCCCTCTAGAAACACCACACCTCCTGAGACTGGCCAGGCTGCAGAGACCGCGGGAATAGCCCCCCAAACCGGCCTCACCCCCACTGTCCCCCCTCCACGGGTTTGGGGGTTCCCCACCCGCACCCCGTTCCCCACTGGCTGAGACTGGTGGCTCGCCCTGGCGCCGAGGCTCCATCCTTTCCGGGACCCCAGGGGAGGGGTGCAGTCAGCCCCAGGAAGGGGTGCTGGGCAGGGGACCGAGGCGGTGACTCCGACCCCCAGGGTGACAGTGTGAGCACAACGCTCCCCAGCCTGGGCGTTCCGGGATCCCACTGCGGCACATTCCGCTCGTGTGGCGGCCCTCTGCCTCCTCTGAACCTTTTCTTCTTGACCCTTGACTGTGAACGGGGCGCAGGTGTACAGAGCAGGTTCTGAGCCTCGCATTCAGCCGTCCTACGGTGCCGTCCCTCTCCCCCCGGTGTCCGTGCCCCACCCCTTCCTGGACGGTGTGCACACCTCACACAAGGGAGAATCCATGCCGAAACCTGGTTTGTGATCCAAGTGGATTTTTATTGAGAAGTTTCATGTTTTACAGTTAACTGCACACGCACACACACTCCCACCATACTGAGCGCCACCACCGAGGCCAGAGAGAGAGAGGCGCAGCAGAAAGAGGGCAGGGGTCTCCATGTTCCAGCACTTGGGGGCCTGCAGCTGGGAGGGGTGGTCAGCGGTTCTGGCTGACTCCATTGGCTGGATTAAGCCCACCTGGCCTAGTTTGAGCCACCTCAGGTGTACTGCCCACCTGGCTCAAGGGCCTGGCTTGGCCCATGCCCGTTAGCCTTTGTCAGCTTCCAGCTTCCTATAGGGGGTCCTGCAGGCACCGAGAGGAACAACCTCCTTCGTGCTACTTAACATCTTCTCATAACTCTGGGCGGGGCTTGGGGGGAGGGCCTTCCAGGTCTGTGTCACCAACCAGTGGTTGCTTGCGATAGGCTGGTGACCCCGTGGCTCCCCGCCTCCCCCCCCCACCCAACACCCTCCTCACTCACCACATGTCCAGTCTGGTACAACTCAGAAGCTGGTAGCATTGGGTCCCATTGCCAAGCCCCCAAGGAGTGCCACAGCCAGACCTTAGCCTGGGCAAGGCCAGTTCTTCACGGGGCCCTGGTGGCTACCTCAGAGCCACACTTCCCAGGGCAGTCCTTGGTGTTGCCGGCTCTCGGGCGGATTCCCCAATGCCTGCCTTCCCCTTGGCCAGTCGGTTTTTCTATCACACTGGCTTTTCCTCCCCCAGAGCTGTGGGCGCCCATCATCCTGGGTGTCCAGGGCTCCATGCCCACTCGGTGGCGCATCTCCCTGTCCCTTCTTGCAGCCAGGCTGTGGGTCAGGCCCCAGGCTCCTCACCCAGAATTCCCAGGCTGGGCGACCCTACAGAAGCAGACACCTACACTTTATCCCAGATTAAGGGCTAGAGTGCAAAAACGCTTCTCATCGCAGGGGTGGGCTGGGGGGCAGCCCTGAGTAATGTTCCTTTCCTTCCGAGGAGCGGGCAGTGAGTCAAATGAGCTTAACAATCCGGGTCAAGCCACTCAGAGCTGCTGGGGTCCGTCTCAGCTCCACTCACGTCCCTGCTGCCCGCAGCCAGGGGTCAGACAAGCTCCAGCCCTGCCTGTCTTGACCCATGCGGACAGCACTCTCCCAGTGACCTCCCTCCCTCGTAGCGTAGTGGCTACGCGTTGACCTGTCCACCACGAGGTCAGCAGTTCGAAACTATTAGCTGGGAGAAAGACTTCCTACTCCCATGAAGCGGGCCAGCCCTGGAAACCCCAGGGGCAGTTCCCCCTGTCCTGCAGGGTCACTTTGGGTCAAGGTCAGAAAGCAATGGGCTAGTCATTGGTTCCTAGCAGCTCCCCCTCTTCAGCCAGGTCTCTCTCTGGGGCTCGGCCCTGTGGCCTCTGCCCACCCCCAGGTCAGGAAGCCGGCCGCTGCGCTGCCTCCTAGTCTCGGCTCTGACCCACGGCTCCGTCCCAGGGTCTCCCGGCCCTTCCCACAGAGATTGCAAACGTGCTTCCCAGACGTGGTCCTGGGTTTTTCTCTCCTCCCGCCGAGAAGGCTCGTCCTTAGCGCCAGGACAGCGGCAGCCGGACCGACTAGCCCCCTCCATGGGTGCTGCGCACGCCCTGCTCCGTGCTGCCCTGGTGATCGCTACCTGACCTAACAGCCAAACCGGCCGGCCCTGCGCCAGCCTCAGTGCCGCCGTGCCCGGCTGTCTGGCCGAGGTCTTTTCCCCCTTGGGCTGCCCCCTGCTTTACCAAGCGTGGCGTCTTGTCCAGGCCCCGGGACTACGCTCACCAAAGCCCCTGAGCCTCTGCAGGGCCCCACTCAGTTGTCTGGTGGGAGGGAGGGAGGCTTGGGTAGAAGAACCCTCTTTCAGACCCTCAGGACCTGACCCAGAGCAGCCGGTGCTGGGGCTACCACCCCCTGAGGAGTGGGGGCCGGGGGAGGGGTGGCTCCACCCTGACCCCGCCCTGTGTTTCAGCATAACTTGAAGATTGAGGACTCGGAGGACCTGAAGCATGACTTCGAGCGGCTCAAACAGGCCATGGAGATGGTGGGCTTCCTGCCGGCCACCAGGAAACAGTGAGTGTCTGTGCCACCCTCCCGGGGGTGCGTGTCAAGACCTCCTGGGCCCCCACCTCCTCTGCCGGGAGGGTGCGGGTGAACATCCCACATTGAGAGACGGGTGGCTCGCGTGTTTGCTAGAGTTGGGTTTCACAAACCACACCGGAGAGACCCACGATGCCCACAGCAACCTCCGTCGGAGCCATGGGGACACAGCGCAGTCGCAGGGGCGGGGGTGGGGGGGCGTCAGGTTCACCCAGAAGCACCTCGGGAGAAAGGCCTGCAGACCCGTGTCCCCAAATAACCAGTCATTGACAACTCCGTCGAGAACCACACGGGGTCTCCTGGTGGCGACGTTGGCTCCACTGTGATAAAACCAAATCAAAAACCTCCCGGGGCAGCTGTGACAGTGGACCCACGTGGGCAGCTTGTAAGAACAGGTGTGCATTGTGCGTTCGACAGTTCTGGAGCCTAGAAAGCCGAGTCAGGGTGTCACCAGGGCCTTCAGCTGGTGGGCACCAGGTCCCCTCCCCCTCGGTGGCCCCCAGGTTCATTCCCTGGCTCAGACACGTGTCTTCGCAGGACGCCGGTCCGCTGCCTCTGGCCATCTCGCGTGCATCCTTGGCTCTTCGTATGAGACCCCTCTCCAGGATGATTAGATTTAGGACCCACCTGCTCGTACTTCCCACGCGAAAACCCCCACCATCCTCCTCTTCCAGAGCTGCTGGAGCAGGACTTCCGACAGGGACAAGGGCAGAAATGCATGTTCTCGAAGCCCAGGTTCAGAGCAGCACTTGAGGCGTATTGGGCCCTTGACCGCTGCCCAGGGCGTTTCTCAATTCTTTGACTGGCAGAGCCAGCCTGGGCAGCAGGTCTTCCTGCCCTGCCCCAGTAATCACTGCCTGTCCTGTCTGGAAGCTCACTCAGCAGGGAGTGCATTCGCATCCCAAAGAAACCCGCTCTCCTGGCAGCATCGCCTCCTCATCCCTGGTGGGCTGAGGACCTGCATGCTGCACCCAAAGAGGACACCTCCCCGGGGTGGGGGGGTGCAGCCACGGGCGGCCACAGCTCCGCAAGGGGGATTTTCTCAGGGAAAGGCCAGAGAGTTAAGAGTTTAGGCTCTGTGTACCAGGCAGCCTCTTAGGTTTTGTTTCTCTTTTCTTTTAAATACTCTTTTCAAAGTTCAGAGACACCCTGCTGGTGCTGGCCGGTAAGTGCTGGGCTGTGAGCGGCCAGGGTGGCTGTTCAAACCCCCTAGCCGCTCCTCCAGGGGAAGACGAGGCTATCCACTCCCGTCAGGAATGGAGAAAGTCTCGGAGGTCCCCCACGGGGCTGTGCGGGTGAAACGGGAACCCTAAGAGTCCTTCCTAGCCCGGAATCAAAGAGGAAGACGAGAACTCCCTGCCGTCCAGTCAATTCCAACTTATAGGGACCCTCCAGGGCAGAGGAGACCTGCCTGTGTGGGTTTCTGACAGTGTAACTCTTCAGGGGAGCAAAAAGACACCCCTTTTTCCCACGGAGAGGCTGGTGGTTTCAAACCGCCGACTTGCAGCACGTAACCATGGGGCCAGCGGGGCCCTCCTCCAGCTCAAGGACCCTACAAGTTCCGTCTGCACGCCAGGCGCCCCCCACCCCCTCCCAGGCAGCCCTGGGGGGATCTGCAGGCGTTTGGGGTTGGCAGCCTTTCATTGAGGGATGGAGGCCAGCAGTGCCACGTCACCTCTTACAACGAGGCGGAGGGCGGCCTCCACAGAGCAGGCTCTAGAACCGAAAGTCAGCAGTGCCCAGGTGGGGAGACTCGGGAAATGATTGGTTCCCTGGAGTTGAGGGCTGGGGCGGAGGGTGGGGCGTCCCAGGGTGGCACAAACATTTGCATTCAACTCCTCTCCAAACTGTGGGTATGGTTCTGAGCCCGCCTGGCCACCAGTGTCACCTTGAGGAAGAGAGAGACTGGCTGCCGACTTGATTCCCCCCAAGCCCAGCCAAGAGAGCCCCTGAGGAGCCCCAAAGAGACCCGAGGGCGGCAGGGGTCACTGCACTGACTGATGCGGCACACGGGCATGGACAGTGGTCTCTGGGGTGGGGGGAGGGGAGTAGGCACTTCTGGGGTCAAGCAAGTGCTGGGATCTGGACCTGTAGTGTTCACACCGAGGGTCAAATGCGTTTCCTGTGATTATAAGGCATCATTTCTCTTCTGTCCTGAAGACCCAGCCGGTGAACTTAGAGCAGTGGGGCCGGCCCCTGGGGTGGTGCATGGTCACCTGCCCAGAGGCACCTTGCAAGAAAGGCCTGGTGCTCCGCTTCCCGGAGGTCCCAGCCTGGCCCACCCAAGGGCGCACACGGGGCATCTGTGCGGGGAACACGTGAAGCACAGCGGCGCCTGGGGGAGTCGGCAGGCATCTCGGGGCCTGGACGGGGGTCTCATCTTTCAAAGGGACTCGGCCTGACCCTGCCCGCCCACACTTTCTCTCTTCTCGGGAAGGTGCCCACCTGGCACATTCTCACAGGTTTCACGGAACTTACTGGAAAAGCACTTCCAGGGTTTGTCGGCCATCGCTAACAATAATAATTCTATCCCAACAATATCCTGTGGCCATGTCTGACGGTTACACCGTGTATATTTTCTTCTAGAATTCAGAATTTTCAAGCGTCCCAAGGGCCTCCCTGGAAGCCATGGTCCACAGGGGGCCCAAGCCCTGGGCGGAAGGACCTGAGTTGCTCTTCCGATCGGAGGCCACCCGGGTGACTGGTGGGGTGCTGGTTCTCTGGAAGCTTCTGTGGCCTGGCTGGCATCACCCCAGTCTGGCACTTTCCCTCCCCAGGATCTTCTCGGTGCTCTCGGCCATCCTGTACCTGGGCAACGTCACCTATAAGAAGAGGCCCACAGGCCGCGACGAGGGGCTAGAGGTCGGGCCCCCAGAAGTGCTGGACACCCTCTCCCAGCTCCTCAAGGTATCTCTCACTGGCTGGGCCCAAGGCTTCCCGCCTGCGCCTGCCCCTTCCTCATTTCCAGTGGCCGCCCTGGACTGGGGCACCCAGCCCTACATCCCCCAGGCCAGGTCCTCTCAGGAGACCCTCCCAGGCAACTCTGCCCCTGGACCACATTGGGGCTCTCAGAACTGGGCCAGAAACCTGACTTTAGCATAAGTTTAACAGAAGGAATTTTGTCTAGCTATCTCTCTACATGCCTTCATACTAGCTTGTCTACTTTACCTGCATGTCCATCTCTCCCTGTCCACCGTCTGCATGCCCACTCACCTGCCTGCCTGCCTCTCTGTCCCACTGCATCTCAGGGGAGGGTGGTTCTGTCTCACCCCCTCGGGGCTCAGCAATATCAAGGGGACATTTCTGGTTGTCACATCTGAGAGTGGGTGCTCCTGGCATCCAGGGCCAGAGGGTGCCGGAGGCTACTCACACCCCACGGCGCCCACCACAGAGGATGGTCTACAGCCGGGTGTCACAGTGCACGGACAGGGGATCCCTGGCTGCAGTCATGTTCCCAGTGGAACCCCTGGGTGCAAGGCTACTCCCCGCACCCCGCTTTGCTGTAGGCAGAGAGAGACTGCTGCACCAGGGAGGGGGCGGAGGAGCTGGGTCTCCAGGGCACGTTCAAACTCAAGTTCAAGCAGCGATGGTTTTGAGAGCAGCCATCTGATGGGACAAGGTCCAATGGCTGCCCTCACTCCTACACTCGTGTGACCGTGCCCCTCGCTGTTCACCGGGAACGTGAAGCCGGCCTGGGAGGGGGGTGGGGCGAGAAGTCTTCAGCACCCCCAGTGCAGCATGGGTCACGGGTTCGCTGGCCTGAAGTGGGGTCTCGATTGCCCTTCTGCCACAGCCATTCTGGGCTGCATTGCCCTTCCCTCCGGGCCTAGCAGGGAATTCCAGCCTCACCCAACACCTCTCCCAACCCCCCCCCCCCCCACTCCCTGTGGGGACACAGGTGAAGCGAGAGATCCTGGTGGAGGTCCTCACCAAGAGAAAAGCCGTGACCGTCAACGACAAGCTCATCTTGCCCTACAGCTTCAACGAGGTGAGTGCAGCCTCGGCCCCCCCTAGCCCCCACGACTGATCAGGTGGGGGGGCACAGGCGGCTCCTCGTCACCCCCCGGTGGTAGACTAGAGTTTGGTGGCATCCCTGGGCCTCCTGTGCACATACTGCCGAGATGCCCAACTGGAGCCCGAGGGCCAAATCTGGCCCCCCACTTGCTCCTGTCAATAAAGTTTTATTGACACCTTCATTTGCACATGGTTGTTGGCTGCTCTTGTAGCCTCTGGGTTGCGCATGTGCTCAGGCACTCAGCTGTGGTCCAAATGCTGGAGGTTCCAGTCCTCCCCCCAACCCCCCAGTTGCCTTGGAAGAAAGGCCTGGTGATAGACGTACCCTCTGGTGACGATCAGCCCCCGAGGACTGAGAGCTCCGGTTTACCCAGGGGCCCCGGCTGATGAACCAGCAGCTGTTGAGAACCCCACTGTGACGCATGGAGACCCCTGCCCCAACCCAACCCACTGCACAGTGCAGACGGCCGCCGACCAGATGCTTAGAGGTCCAGGGCCACCTGTGACCCCTGTCCACATGCGCCCCTCCCCCCCACCGTGTGCCCAGGCCATCACTGCGCGTGACTCCATGGCCAAGTCCCTGTACAGCGCGCTGTTCGACTGGATCGTGCTGCGCATCAACCATGCCTTGCTCAACAAGAGGGACATGGAGGAAGCCGTGTCGGTGAGCGCCCCACCCCCTTCACCCCTTCCCACCTCCCATGTCTTCCCGCCGTGGAGGAGGCGGAGTCACCGCCAGGCCAGGGTTGGGGGGCAGGGGTACCCGCTCTCTTCAGAGAACCGTGCAGACACACACACACCCCCTCCCCACCGCCTCCGCGGTGTGCACAGTGCCTGTCCATCGGGGTCCTGGACATCTTCGGCTTCGAGGACTTCGAGAGGAACAGCTTCGAGCAGTTCTGCATCAACTACGCCAACGAGCAGCTGCAGCACTACTTCAACCAGCACATCTTCAAACTGGAGCAGGTGAGCCCCGCGGGCCGGCAGGTGGGCGGACGGACGGACGGACGCACGCCCAAGCTCGACCTCCCCGAGCTATCGCTGCTTCCCCTCCACTGAAAGGGGAGCGTGGCCCCGAGGGGGGACCCCACTCGGCCCCTGGGGTGGCCACCCCCACAGGGCATTTGGCCGCAGAGCAGTCTCAAGTGTTTCCTTCGCTCCCGAGCCCCCGGCGGATGTTTATGCGACCCAACCAGACCACGGGGTTAGTCCCCAGTGAGATGTGCCAAAAGGCCGCACGTCGGTCAGTGTGGTCAGCATGTCCCGTTGCCCTCAATTGGCTCCGCCGGGGCCACTCCCCACCCAGCAGGATGGTTGCCCCGTCCCATGCCACCCTCCCGGTGACCGCAGCGCTGTCCTCGGTCGCCACACGTCCTGATGGCTCCAGCTGGGACCGGGCCCCAGTGCTGCATGGGAAGCCCTGGCGTTTCCAGACAGGATCCCCGGTCTCTCTCCCCATTCCACCTCAGTCTGGAAGTTCTGCTGAAACCCACCCCTAGGGGTGACACCCGTCCCCCCATCTGAAACTCCAGTGGCCCTGCAGGACAATCGGCGGGTGGTGGCTCACAGACTTGAGTTGGAAGGGGCAAAAAGTACTGAACTCTCTGGGTAGACCAACATCTTAACATGGGAGACGTGTTAAAACTAATCTCTGTTGGGCTGAGCTCCGGTGGCGTAGTGGTTGTGCGCGGGACTGTGGGCCACTGGGATGGAGGTTCAATTCCAGCTCCACGGAGCAAAGGATGGGCCTCCTACTCCCACCACCAGGGCAGTGATGCCCCCCCCCCAAAAAAAAAAAAACTAATCTCTTAATCAGCTGGAAATGTCCCCTTTTTTGCTTTTTTTCACATGGCTCCTAGAAAGTTTAGACTTGGCCTCTCCCTCGATGGAGGCCCTGTTCGGGTCCCAGTCCTGGGCAGCCCCGCCCCACCCAGCGGGCAGGGGCTCACGTGCCTCTGGGATGCTGAGCCAGCCTCAGCAGGAGCCAGGCTCGGACAGACCAGGCTGAAAGGGCTGGCGGTCAGCTTCTGGAAACCAGCCAGGGACACCCTGGGGTCCCAAGGGGCCTCCCCTGAGCAAGGGGGGCGATGGAGCCCGAGCCGGCGGCCTTCCCTCCCCGGGCCTGCCTGCAGCCCACTGTGCGTGAGGGAGGGAGTAGCCAGCTAGCAGTGACAGTGTTGAAAAATAAACACCACCCGACACCCAGGGAGGGGCGGTTTCCCATAGGAACTCCCCTGGTATGTCCTTGATGGGGATCACCGTCGGGGGGGGGGGGGGGGGGGAGGGGGGTCATATAGTCAGGAGTCATTCCCTGGCCAGTACTGTAAGCACCTCTCCCGCTAAGCTGCCGTACACATTCCAGTGACAGCCCCTCCCCCCCGCCCTGGGGGTCCCAAGGTAACTCGGAGTGACTGCTGGGTCCCCAACCCTGTCTGAGGTCCGTTTCCTCAGGCCTCCTGTGTCCTTCCGCAAGCTCCAGCTCGGTGAGCCTGTGGACACGGCGATGACGCCGGCTGCCGGTCCCCTCATCCAGGGACGCGTCTCTGTGGCTGTCTTGTCCCCACCCCCCATAAGGTGGCAGAAAGGCTCTCTTTAAACAAGAAAGAAATCCGTGCCATTAGCACCCTGTGTCGGTCTCCCACAGGGGCGGGCAGCCTCCTCTTGCTCTCTCGGAGGCCGGTGGGCTGGAACGCTTGACCTTGCAGATAGCAGTCCAGCAGCCTGACCCACCAAGTCAAACTAGAGCAAAAAGCCAAACTCCTGGCGACCCTCAGAGGGCCGGGGAACTGTTCCCCAGGAGTTTCCTGAGACAGTTACCCATTACGGGGCTGGACAGCCCGACTCTCCCTGGAGTGGCTGGAGCTTTGGAACTGTTGACCCTTCCCATGGCAGCCCACCCAAACCGTGACCGCCAGGGCCCCTCTTAGATCCTCAGCGGCTTGCCTGGTAACGGCAGCAGACGGTGCCTCTGCAGACCGTGACTCAGGGGCCAAGCCCAGCCACGCCCACTTACTGGTGTGTGGGCAGCAGTCCCTTCAGGGCTGCAAGAGGCTCCTGCTGGAGCCTGCTTCCTGGGCTCGGAGCCCTGGTGGCTCAGGGGACTAAGCGTTGGGCTGCCGACTGAGAGGTTAAGGGTTCAGGCCCACCAGTGCCCTGACTCCAGATACAGGAGAGAGCCAAGCCTCTGCCTGGGAGAGCCAGAAAACAGGCCGCAGTGACTCGGAACAGATATACTTAGATAAGATCATTTTATTGGGGGCTCTTACGGCTTCCACACATCAATTGCGTCAAGCATATTTGTGCATACGTTGTCATCATTATTTTCTTTTTGTTTGTTTGTTTGTGTGGGGGGCATCATTGCCCTCTGGTGGTGGGAGTAGGAGACCCAGCCTTGCTGCTGAATTTGAACCTCCAACCCAGTGGGCTGCAGTCCCACGCACAACTATTACACCACCAGGGCTCAGCCCGCCATTGTTATTTTCTAAACATTTACTCTCTATTTGACTCTGTGGTTTTTTCTTTTTTGTATTACCATCCCTCCACCCTCCCAGTATCACCACTAGTCCTGAGGGAACATACATCCTGAATTCCCCATGTTTCCAACTCCAGTGTACATCCCCTGGTCTAGCTGGATATGTCTGGTAGAATTGGGATCATGATAGTGAGCAGGAGGAAGCATTTGAGAACTAGAGGAAAGTTGCATATTTCATTGTTACTACACTGTACCCTGACTGCCTCATCTCCCTGCACCTCCTCTGTAAGAGGATGTCACTCCACCAATCTGTACTCCCCCTCATTTATAATGATATAATTTTAGTTCTTTGATGCCTGACACCGGATCCCTTCAACACCTCGTGTCACACAGGCTGTTGTGCTTCTTCCATGTGGGCTTTGTTGCTTCTGAGCTGGATGGCTGCTTGTTTACTCAAGCCTTTAAGACCCCAGATGCTGTATCTTTTGATAGCCGGGCACCATCAGCTTTCTTCACCACATTAGCTTATGCACACATTTGTCCTCAGTGACTGTTACCAGGAAAGTGAGCTCGCAATGTTATGACTTTTAATTCTTGAAACCTGATACTGATCCCTTTCACACCTCATGGTCCCACAGACTGGTGTGCTTCGTCCATGACTGCATGGTTTTCAGCTTCTCTTTTTACCCTCCCTCCCACCCTCGTGACCCCTTGATAAACTGTAACTCATGATTAATTCCCTATCTGACTCCCACCGCCATCTCCCTTCCCCGAGGTTTCTGCCTCCTCCCCCCAGCTCTCCTCACCTCCCCACGACCCTCCTGGTATCGCTCCTCCCATTGTTGTGCCTGAGGGGTTTATCCGGCCTGGGTTCCGGCTGTCCTGAGCTCTGATCTGTAGCTGTGCACATGCTCGGGTCTGGTCTGCAGAGAAGGGCAGGGCTGGGGTCATCATAGGGGAGGGTGAGGAGGCCTCAAGGAACCAGAGGAACGTTGCGTGTTTCATCCGTGCTTCACTGCGCCCTGGTGGACTCATCCCTTCCTTGTGACCCTTCTGTGAGGGGATGTCCCCTTGTCTCCAGGGTCTTTATGGTTGTTTCAGCCCCGCTGTGGGGGAAAGCTGGGGCTTCCTGGTCCGGTAGAGACCTGCAGGCCCATGGGGTCCCAGAGTCAGTCACTGGACAGCAGCGAGCGTGTGTCAAAGAGCTTCTGTTGAGAACACCGAGGGAGCACACTTTTCTGGTCCGTGCACACGGGTGAGGGGTGGGGGGTGGGGGGGGCGCGCCGTGATCAGTCGCTCTGCCCCCTGCTGGCAGAAAGACCGCGGTTTTCAGCCCCCCGCCCCCCCCCCCGCTCCGCTCGGCCTCGGCAGACGTGCCCACCCTCTTGTACGCCCGCCTGCAGGAGGAGTACCAGAGCGAGGGCATCAGCTGGCACAACATCGACTACACGGACAACGTGGGCTGCATCCACCTCATCAGTAGGAAGCCCACTGGCCTCTTTTACCTGCTGGACGAGGAGAGCAGGTGAGCGAGCGCCTGGCGCCCGGGGGAGCCCCCCGTGGGCGGCGTCACGGTACTGAGCAGATGTGGGGCGCCACCAGGCATGAGGGAGGCGCTGTAGGGGCGGCTCGCGCTTGGTCGGCCAGCCGGCCCCCAGGGGAATCGCGGGCAAACTTCTCGGCACTGTGTCCTTCTGCTGGTGGCTCTGATGCTTCTCTCAGTGCCTCATCGACTCCCAGCATGTCCCACGAGGGGATTGGTCTAGGGTCTCCCGAGCACCATCACCCCCAGCCGCCCCGGGTGAGCCCCTGTAAGCTGTGGCCTGGCATCTCCTGTCAGCCTCACACCCCAGACCGGCCCAGAAGTCTCCCTCCCAGCAGCAGTGGCTTAGCTTCACGGGAAAGCACATCAGCCTGGAGCCCCTGGGCTCTGCTAAAGAACCACCCACCAGGACCTGGGGGGTGTAGTGGTTACACTGCCCTTGTCCCCAGGGGACCACGCCGCAGCCAGAGGGGCCCGGGCCCCAGCATGTACTCTGGCCGCCCACAGAGCTCTGCCCGGCTTTTAACTCGCCACCTCACAGGAGACTGGGGTATGGGGATCTCGAGGTGCCTCCCTAGGCTGCCAGCAGCGGTGAGGGCAGCGGGCATTCGTAAAGCGCCTCACTCCCATCAGCCGCTGCTGGCCTGCCGGCGGGGCCACCATGATCAAGTCCTCCAGGGCTGGGGGGCATCTTAGGCGCATCAGACACAGCTCCTACCTCGCTCCCACCCGACACAGAGATGCAAGAAGGGGTGGGGGGGGCCTGTGCCTTTGGGGGAGCCCCCCCTCAGGCTCACATGGGGCCGCTGTCCCCTGCCAAACCGCCCACCCAGGACGGGACCTGGTTCCACTTAGGACATTGGTGCTTCAGCCCGCCTTGTCTAAGCTAAAGCACTTCTGGATGCCACGGACCCCTCTCAGCCAGGTACCTGTCCTCTGCTCACCTGTTGCCAAGAGGGCCTCGTGCAGCTGGACGGCGTGTCTCAGCATGGCCACAAAGTGGTCGTTACTCCGTGTGCGTCAGCCAGTGTGGAAAAAGGGGTCCCTGGGTGGTGCCCTGGGGGGTTGGCGACATTGCAGGTGACCCATCAGGCTGCTCTCCCCAAAGTCAGCGTTCACACCCACCAGCGGCTCTGAGGGAGGAAGATGGGGCAGCCCTGCCCCGTCCCGCGGGCTGCGATGCCTGTGCGTTGGCTTGGAGAGAGGTGCAGTGGGGTTCAAGGCCCCCCCAGAAGAAAGGCCTGCGTCTAACCGCCTTCCGAAAGCCCAGCCATGGGGGGACCCGTGGAGGACAGGCCGCTCTGACCCACCCTGGTGGCCCTGCGGCAGCCGCTACGGCTGCTGGGTATTCCTGAACCGTTTTCCTCCAGCAGGGTTGTGTAGCACCCCGGCTGTCAGACTGGCCCACGCCTCACTCCACTCACATCTCCCGCGCCCCAGCCCTCGGGGCTGACCTTCACACACCCCGCTGCCCTGCGCCCCCTCCAAGCTGGGTCTGCCCTGAGGCTCAGGCAGTACCCCCCCCCCCACACACACACACACACACATGCCCCCATCTGTGGTGAGCGTGGCAGAATGGGGGTGGGGGCGAGCCTGTCATGGCGGTGCCACCAGGTACAGGAGCCCCCGATGCTGTCACCCGCCAACCCTCCCCCTCTCCTCCCCGGGCAGAACAGACTTCACCCTCTTCCTGTAGCTGAACAGCCCCCTCCTAGGACACAGTCGAGGGACAGGTAGGCCTAAGGCCAGAAGTCACCCAGCCCTGCCCAGCCCAGGGTTCAGAGTCTGCAGGCCCCTAGACAACAGAGAGGCCCCCACAAGCCAGGCACTCACCGGCCCAGCATCTCCTGACCCTCAACAGGGTCCCTGGACTTGGGGCTCTGTGTCGGTGGGACCCAACACCATGTCTCTCTGGCCTCTCACCGGGCTGGCAGGTGGTTGCAGGGTCCCCATGTGGACAGACCCCACAGTTCCTTCATCCCCTGTGCAGGGACACGGCCCTCTCTGACCGCAACGGGTGTGCACACTGGTGTGCAGCGACCTATCTGCACCCTGCTTTCTGCCGTTAGGGGGAGACAATGAGGCTGGGACTGGCTGGGGCTCAGAGTAGTTCTATATTTTTTGTTTGGGGAACTGACACCCTCTCCCCCAGCTGTGGACAAGGGGTTCATAGACTCTCAGAAATACCCGTCCCCTCTAGGCTCTTCCTAGCAAGTTGGCAGTGGGGCCACAGGCATGGGCGGCAGGGCAGCACTGGGCACCCCGCCCACTGCATGGAGTGTTCTGGCTCCCCCATGCCCGCTCAGGTGCCCAGACCTGAGGTCCGGATCACAGACCCGCTGCCCGGTGCAGCTGATCACCTTGCCTTCTGCCCCCAGCTTCCCGCACGCCACCAGCCAGACCCTGCTGGCCAAGTTCAAGCAGCAGCACGAGGACAACAAGTACTTCCTGGGCACGCCCGTCCTGCAGCCCGCCTTCGTCATCCAGCACTTTGCCGGCAAGGTCAAGTACCACGTCAAGGTGGGTCCCGGCACCCGCCTGGAGAAATGGGCGGCTGGAGACTGCCCTTCGGAAACTCAGCTGCCAAAAATGTGGCGTACTGCGCACAGCTCTGGTCTGACACCCAGGCCCGCTGTGAGCGACGACCGTTTCCCTGTCAGGGCCCCGGTGGCACAGTGGTTACGGCGCTTGACGGCAGCCGCAGGGTTGCGGGTTCAAAGCCACCAGTGGCCAGCTCGGTGAGGGGCGCGCTGGAGCGGTTGTGAGACTCTGTGGGGCAACTCTCCTCCACCTTGCAGGGCTGCCCCCACGTGGCGTGGGCAGCATGGGCATCCGCTCGCGAGGCACGGAGTTGGAGCCCCCCCACGGGAGCCCTGTAAGAAAGGCCTGGCCCCCCGGCAAGCTGTGGAGCCCAGTCCTCTGACGAGCCCCCGGCAGCGGTGTGGGGGGCTGTAGTTGTTGGCCGCCATGTTCGATGCCGGGCGGGTTTCCGGGGCCGCCGACCCGCGCCAGCCCTTCACGTGACTATGGGAGGCCCCTGTCCACAGTCCCCCTCACCTGCCC
>PVJH01026304.1:0-30258 GCA_004026705.1 Nesogale talazaci | reverse complement strand
CCACACTGGTCAGACATTGCATTAACTTGCCGCTAGCATGATGGCTGCAACTGCTTCTCTTTTGGTGAGTTAGTTGTGTGAGGTTAGCCTGGATCAATAATTTTGCGGGCCTTATTGGCCTGCCAAAAGATAGTCTCACCTCCGTTTTAGTATTCAAGACTTTTCTCCCTTAATAGTTTCATTGGCATATGATTTACATAGACCATTGAGTCAGATCAAGACGAGTTGGATAGTCATCCTAGTCTGTTCTGGAACATTTTCTTCAGTCTTGTGCTCATCATTAGCTGCCCACCCCACTCACAGTCTCCCCTGCAGTACTTCAAGGGACCACTAATCCAGTTCCTGTCTCTAGATTTGCCACTCCTGGCTTTCCGCTACAGAAGACATTGAAACAAGCAAGAAGACCTTAGCAGGAGTCACAAAGCGAAACAAAGCCTCAGTCGAGAAGAAAGCAGAAAATACTGAAAACTAGAGCGGGTTTAAATGGGCCGTGTCAGGTGCCGCAAGTCCATCCCTCCCCCAGCGCCCCTGCGCCCCACAGAAGGAAGCACTGCACAGCCCCCAGCCTCAGTGTGGCCCCTGCACAAGCCCATTGTGTCCAGCTAGCTTGTGGAGGGCCTTCCTCTTTTTTGCCACCCCACTTTCCAAACATGGCGTCCTTCTCCAGGACAATATTCTTTCCTAACAGGAGTTCCATGCGTATGTACGGGGAAGTGTCAGCTTCCTTGCCGCCAGGGAGCACTCCAGCCTGATCCTCCTCCTAATTTGGATCATTTAGTCCTTTAGTATTTTCCAACACCACAATTCAAATGCTTCTATTCTTCTACAGTCATCCTCATCAGCGTCCACCTTTCACATGCATGTGATGCAGTGGAGAGTCATTTATTGAGGGCTCATACAACTCTTATCACGATCCATACATCCTTCCATTGCATGCATAGTGCATTTGTACATTTGTTGCTGTCATCCTCAAGACATTTTCTTTATATTTAAACCCTTGGTATTAGCTCCTCATTATTTCCCCTCATTCCCTACTTTCTCCTCCCTCAAGAACCCTTGATAGTTTACAAATTATCATTATTTTGTCATATTGCACACTATCCAATGTCTCCCTTCACCCACTTCCCTGTTGCCCGTACCCCAGGGAGGAGGTTACATGTAGTTCCTTATAATCTGTTCCCCCTTCCTATTCCACCTTCCCGCCTCTCTCCCAGTATGGCCCCTCTCACCACTGGTCCTGAAGGAATCATCTGTACCGGATTCCCCATGTTTCCAGTTCCTATCTGTACCAGTGCACATGCTCTGGTCTAGCTGGATTTGTAAGGTAGAATTGGAATCATGGGGGGGGGGGGGCGGGGAGAGGAGGCATTTAAGAACTAGAGTAAAGTTGCATATTTCATTGTTGCTACACTGTACCCTGACTGGCTGTCTCCTCTCGGTGACCCTTCTGTAAGGGGATGTTGCTTCACCTGCAGAATGGGTCCCCAATCTGTACACCCCCTCATTTATGTAAAGGGAAGTCAAATGATAAGATAATTACAATGTGACCTAATTACTTCTACCATAATCAACTTTACAATGTTCGCTGTGTGATAAGAGGGCTATTCACCCCCCTCAGCAAAGATTAGGGGGATTCACTTCAAGCTGAATTCTGTGTAGGACCTGCAGATAGATTTTCAGTTTCCACTGTCATGCATAGCTGCTTGCAAACCAGGTTTTTACATTTTAAGCTCTGATTTCCATCCCTGCCTTCAGATTTGAGCTATTATTTAAAATCCTTGGATTCCGCAAGCTGGGGTGCTTTTTCTGTGTGGTTGTTGACACCTCACTTAACTGGCTGCTTGTTTGCAAACCAGCCTCTAAGACCCCAGGTGTTGTTCTATGTGACAGCTGGGCACCATCTAGTTTGTTCACACTTTTTCTTCACCACACTTTGCTATAGCACCCTTACATGAGGTTGAGCATCAAGCAGGTCTAGGTCTCACGAACAAATTGTTTTCAGATTGGGGCTAGAATTAAGTGCAAGTCCAAAATCTATTCCTGCATGCATGCTTTATATATGTTTGTGACATCACTTTCATTTTATTTTAGAGAACATCTTCATTTCCCTGGGGTCACTTCTACTGCCATCAAGTCAGTGGTGACTTTTAGAAGTCCTGTACCTTCAATTTAGCCTCTTCCTCTCTCTGGACTCAGTTTCCTTTTCTGTTGTACCCAAACCTTATTGTTGCAAGAATCAAGTGAGTGCATATATACGGACAGGTTGCCCACAGTAAAATGTCCAATCCATGCAGATACTCTTCTTTTTTCTAGGAGAAGCCAGCCAAAGTCAAAGTGGAGTTAACTTCTGGCATCACCTCCAAAGGCTCTGTGATTAAAAGAAATCAACAGCCTGTCATGTCCGGGCAGAATTCCCCTAAGGAGAGTACGTCCAAACTGACCCTGGAGAACTCGGAAGCCGTGAGCCAGCTCCTGAGTGTGACTCCTCTAAGGGAAGTGAGTGAGGAGAACGAATGGGAGGAAGTGATCATCTCAGATGCCCATGTTTTGGTCAAGGAAGCACCTAGCAATTGTGGGACAACAGTTACTAAGACGCCGGTCGTCCAAAGTGGTGTGCAGTCTGAAGTCACCCTGGGGACAGCTGAGAACGACAGTCCTGGGACAGACGGACCGCCAGCTGAGGGGGCCAGCTCCTCCAGCTTACTCCCTCCTTCTAAGAAACCCACAGGGTGAGCTAATGTGCTTTTTAGGGTCCTAGACTTTTTAGAACAGCAGCCTTAGAAGGGCTGAGCCCTGGGGGCGTAGTGGTCGTGCGCGGGACTGCGGCCCACTGGGACGGAGGTTCAATTCCAGCAGTGGGGCTGGGCCTCCTACTCCCACCGCCGGAGAGCAGTGATGCCCCCCCCCCCCCCCCAAAAAAAAAAGAACAGCCTTAGAAATGCTGTTATTCCCTGTTCTTTCAGCATTGCCGAGCAGAGCCTGGTTAGAGGTGCTTCTATTAGAGATACTGAAACAAAGGCTTAGACCTGCGGTGATTTGCATTTCCTTTCACACCCTACTAGCCATGCCCCCTCTACATACCCTGCTACACACCTTTTCTCACCAATCCTTTTGAAACTGTTTTGGAGGTCTTGCTGGTACAGGATGCGGACAGTGTTAAGAAAAGCATGAGTTACCCATCCTGAGTACTGGATTTAGAAAGAGTGTCCATAGTAAACCACCCCATGCAAAGAGTCCATGCTTGGTGATGGGAGAACTCACTCGTTGGAACTCTGTTCTTGACTTCTCTTTGACTTGAGGACAGTCCTTTCATGGACTCTTGGTTTCAGTTCATGCCTCTGTCTATCTTGACGTGGGACTTAGAAAACTGTCTTCACAGACTGACTAAGAAAGGCTGTGTGTTGTAAAGTGCATACCTGGAGCCTTCCACACAGGAGGTCGGTAAGTGGGAACCATCGTACTCCCCCTTGCTCTCCTTGAGGGAACTGGATTCTACAAAGAGCACCTCCTTAGAAGCAGTTGTTAGGTGCTATTAGGTCAGGGCCAACTTTTAACAATCCTCTGGACAACACGAGTTCACCCTGCTTGGTCCTCCACCACTGTTTGGTCCTCCACCACTGTCGGTTATTCTGGTTTGAGTCCACTGTGCTGCTCAAACTGATGTCAGTTGGCTTGTCGAGGGTGTGCCCTTTTTTCTCTCCTTTCCAAGCATGAGCTCTATGACTAGTTTCTTTTTTTTTTTTTTTGGGGGGGGGGGTGAGGGTGAGGAAGGGGGCATCACTGCCTCTGGTGGTCATGGGAGCTACCCAGGACTGGTTTCTTCTGATAACCTGTCCAAAGCATATGGAACGAGTCTTGCCACACTTGCTTCTAAGAAGCACTCTGTTGGTACTTCTGACCTGCTGGTTCTCCGGCAGTTTCCAGGGCACCTTCAGGGTTCCCAGCACCATCATTGAGACGCATCAGTTCTGCTCTGGCCTTCCTTACTCAGTGTCCAACTTGTATAGCTCATAATGGCTTGGCTGAGGTGCATCTTAGCCCGCAGAATAATTTTTTGCTTTATAGTACTGTACTCTAAAGAGGTCTTCTGCAGCACATTTATCTCATGCCGTCTGTCTCTTCCTCTCTTGAGTGATGCCACATGGGACGATACCCTGAACAGCTTCGGTCGGTTCTCTAGTTCTCATGACGGCCCAACATTGGGTTGTAATCCATACTGAAGGCTGTCATCCTGGATCTTCACTAGCAAGTGCTTCAGCTCTTTCACTCGCTTTCAGCACACAAGGCGATATTACCTTCCTATTGTCGGTTGCAAGTAAGCCTTCTCCCAACCTTCTTCATATAGCCGAGCTTCTTTGGCGATTTGCTCATCTGCAGACTGAATACGTGCAGTGAGAGGATCCAGCCCCAAAGCCCCCCGTTCCTGCTTTATGCCATACGGGATTCCCTGGTTCTACTCTGCACAGCCGCCTCTCACCCCATGTGCAGGGACCACAGGAGCTCGGAGACTTGTCACAGAAGGCCCTTGTTTGCTTTTAGTCGTGGTGCTCATCTGGGAGTAATTCTGTGCTCTGGGGCCATCGAGCCGTGTTTGGAGACGTCTTCCTTTGTCATAAGTAGAAGCAGAGGCATCCCTGGTATCCACAATTCACTGGACAGACCCCTTCTCTCAGCAGAGAATTACCCAGCCCCAAATGGCTTGGGATTCTTAGTTTGCGTGAATTTTTAAGTGGGTTACATTCACATGGTTCAGTCTTCTGTTTCTGTTTTCTAGAGGCAACAAACATTCTCCACTCCGTTACTAGGGGTAATTAATTTTAAACATAGACAAACACCGACCTAACATAACACTTCTGCATCTGGAGTTTGTTGGGCAATACTTTGGGGTTAATTCTGTATCTCGAAAGAATGAAGAAGCTGTTTACTTTAGGATGTTTTTTTGTTGGCTGGAGATGCTGAATGAGGATTCTGTGTGAAGGGTACTGTGCTCAGCATTGGTACTGTGCTCAGCATTCCCAAGGTGAAGAAAACCTGACTCTGCCCTCTCGGGTCTCTAAGCCACCCCGTTAGAACTTACTTGGGCTAGTTCCAAACCATGGCTGCTTCCCCATCACACCACCCTTTCACAAGGTGCCCTTTGAAGGCTGCACTTTGCTTTGCTTTCCCATGGTCTGGGATATCTGGGGGGCTTCCCTTCTTTTTTTACGACTTCTCTTCTTTTCAGAGTTGACCTGCTCACCACTGGGCCCAGAGCTCCAGAGCTGAAAGGCAGAGCACGGGGCAAACCCTCATTATTGGCTGCAGCAAGACCCATGAGAGCAATTCTCCCAGCCCCAACTAGTGTGGGGCGCGGCAGCAGCCTGGGACTGTCCAGAGCCCGGCAGGCTTTTCCCTTGAGTGGTAAGGGCCGGGCCAGACCCAGAGGGTGGGCGGGGAAAGGGGTGAGAAAGCTGGCCACTCCGCACTGAAGTCACCACTTTGACTGCTGGTTATCTCAGATAAGACTCCTTCGGTGAGAACATGTGGTCTGAAGCCAAGCACACTGAGACAGCTGGGCCAGCCCATCCAGCAGCCATCCAGTGCCGGGGAGGTGAAGGTAAGGCCATTTCCCAGGACGGCAGCTGTTGGGGGACCTGGCTGTTCTGAGAACAGGACTCCCAAGCTGCAGTTTGTATCTCAGAGCCATCCACAGGCAAAAGCAGGCCTTCATCTGACGCTGGCAAATCTCTGAAGGTCATTTACCATGAATATTTTTCTAAGCAAGATAAATAATATATAAAATGTATATAGTCTTTGATGTGATTCTCTGTTCCCTCATAATAGGATCTCCAAATTTCATTCTAACTCGAGGGCTTGTCGACACAGGATCATCCAGGCTACTCACAGGCCAGACACGGGCTGCTTTCTGAGATGGCCCTGTGCTGGGCACCAGCCAAGTCACTCCAGATTCTCTGCATCGACCTGCTTTCCTAGCACTAGAGCTGGCAGCCCCTCCATGGGGCCTGCCCTCAGCCTGTAGCTCGTTCAGGGCTCCCTCCCTGAAGTCACGCCTCTGTTCCCTGATCCTCTGGTCGGCACTGCCACCCACTCCCGAAGGCTGCTCCCCCACCCGAACTGCCGCTCCCTTTGGGCAGCATCTTTGAAATTTATCTGTTAGACTCTATGACCTTTTTTGTTTTTTGTTTGTAGTAATTTCTCTTATTATAAAATAATTATGTGTTCCTCCTAGTTTTTATTTAGAAATAATTTAAAACTTACCCAGAAGTTTAAAAAAGGACAAAGAACACCTAAATAGCCCGCGATGTTCTTGTTGGCGTATTAATGTATTTTTGCTCTTTCATTTGTGCTCAAACCTGCTTCCTCCTTGTGTATGTGTCCATGTGCCCACACACGTGTGTGTAAAGTATGCATCCCAAGCCCCTGCCGTCGAGTCGATGCCGGCTCATTGACCCTTTAGCTACCCCTGTGAGTTTACAGGGGCAATGACTCTGTCTCCAAAGATGGCCGTGGCTTGAAGGTGACTTGTATGGCGCGTCACCCCTTTAATGCCCTGTGTGTGTTTCATTGGATAGGAGATTCTGGTGGGGCTGCAGGTAAAAGGGAGCTGATGTCTAGGGGTTCAGGAAGGAAAGACTGTTTGGAAACGGATTGTGGTAGCAATTGTACAATGCTGCTTGTTGTGATTGAGCTAGGGAATGATGAGTGCATTCACTCCCAATTAAAAGCAAAAGAATGGGGCTATTCTCTGACACATTGATGCAGCATTTTGGTAGTCATATTCTGATTTTATCAGTTACACCCAGTGTTGCCCTGTATCTTCAGTATAGAATCAATTCTTTTTTTTGTGTGTGTGGACATCACTGCCTCTGGTGGTCTTCAGCGCTACCCAGTGCCACTCCTGAGAGCCGCTGCTGGATTTGAACCGCCAAGCCTGCTGGCTGCAGTTCTGCACTCAATCACTTAGGCCAGCGGGGCTCAGCCCTAGAATCAATTCTAAGGTTGCCTCTGTAGTTGTTGTGTGCTCTCTGGTCACTTAGGACTCTGTGACCCTTAGGACAGATTGGAATCGGAGTGCCACACAGGGCTGTCCAGTCCGGCGTCTTCTCTCTGACAGAGCCGCTAGTGGGCTCCAACTGTCACTCTTCCCATTTACAGATAGTGCTTAACCATCGCCTGACCGGGGCCCCACTGTAACATTCTTCTTATAAGAAATGCATGGTTCTTGTAGAAACACAGAAAAGTAAGGTGAACTAGGAAGAAAATAAGTCCTCACGAGCCTGCTATTCACTGTCAGTGTGTCAAAATCCTGTGTATTCAAGTCCATTCCTTCTAACTGTGTACGTTATTTTATCACATGTGGCTAGAATAATTAACCAAATTCTTTGCATCAGTGTTCTCAAACTTTTTTGTCCATGACCTGACCTCCGGCAGAGGACATGTTTTTCTTTTTTTAAACAAAACTTTGAGGCATTTTATTATGAAAAGTCAGACTTGTGTAAACTAAGAGGTACTTCAAAATTCATCATACATGTACTTCATTTTTTAGCTTGACCTTCTAGTAAATCTTTAGTTTCGTTGATTTTGGCTGCTATGTATGGAGATCCTCCCTTATCTGGGTGATTTAAGAGCATAATTCGTTGATGAGCATCTCTTATTTTTCCTCTATTGGCAGTAGGACTTACACCCAGAATTAATGCTGCCTCCCGTTTTGTCATTTTGGGTTCAAATCCACCTCGGTAATAGCCACCACTGAAGGCGGATTTTGGCAGACTTTGAAAATTTTGTTTTACTTGAGGCTCCACGTGCTTCATGGCTTGCAAAACCTAACGGCCTGCAAATCCCACAGCAGCAATGGTTAGTCCAACTGCCACCACAGTGCTGGCCATGGCTCCGGCTCTCGGCTGCACTGCCTCCACCGGGAGCGCGGCTCATGCCAGCCCAGGCGCCGTGGTCCCTGCCACACATCTCTGCCGGAAAGCGACAGGTCCCAACGGAGGACACATTTTTTATCACAACCCAGCAAACATGCGAGGGGTCTTCAAAAAGTTCATGGGAAATGGAACAAAAAAACTTAAGTTTTCCCACCAACTTTCTGAAGGTCTCTCATATGTGTCTACCCTTCTATATGTGCATTAAAATTTGAATGTGACAGCTTTCTTATTTGGAATAATTTCAGTGTTTTCCATTTCTATTTGCAAAATACTGGTTTTAACTTCCTGAATTTATTCCATGGTACCTCATTGACTTAGAGTTCCCATTTCACAAACACTGCCAAACACCGAGTTACAGGTAGGCAATCTGGCTGTGCCCTCTCTTGCCATGTACTTTGTCAGGTCACTGATGACTCTAAAGTTCCCTGGCAGATTATCTATCACCTGGATTTTTACTTTGTTCTGCTGGTCACCCAAAGGTGGCAGCTGTGAATGTACAAGGTCTTATAGAATGTACAAGGTCTTATAGAAGAAAAGGGAGGTTACATCCATTGCATTGTGCGTCAAATACATATCGTTAATTGTTGCAAGAGGAACGTGGCACTCCCTGGTCTTGACAGTGACACTCAACCTTTGGAGCCCTGAATGACTGCTGGTCTGCAGCCCAGGAAGCATTTGAAGCATTGAAGCCCATTTGAAGCATCTTGTTCTTGGAAATGATTTCCTCAAGCTATTCCAAGGTACAGGACTGGACAACACTGAGGTTCAAAAACACTGAATAGTGTGTGTTCTGATCCACAGCTGCCAAACGGCCCAGCCCCCAGGACATCTCAAGTCAAAGTTGTTGAGGTCAAGCCTGATTTGTTTCCTCCGTATAAGTACAGTTGTACTGTCACGCTGGTAAGTCATGGGGTGCCAGGGAGGGTGTTTTGGCATTGTGGTTGAGTGTGTGGTTGCGGGTGTGGGAGCGGTAGTTGGTAAGGTGGGGGTTACTGAGGCTGAAGATCCCAACACTGATATAAAGGGTACTAGCTGCTGGGGTGAACCTTTGTCGTCGCCCCCCCCTCCCCCCCCCAGGTGAGATTGACAAAGTCTAGGTTCTTTCAGATCAGGACACTATTGGGCTAAGGGCCCATCTAGCGTTGGCACTTTCCAGTCCTTGACTCGTCTAGCCTGCTGAGTTTTGGGAGTCTTCTGCCTTTCCTCTAAAACAGTGAGCTTCTTTGTTGGGCCGAGCATTTCTTGCTGGGTTTCCCATCCCCATTTTCCTGCAGCACAGCGGGGGGAAGCAGAATAAACCCTGACAGCCAACTTAGCCCAAAGGAAGCTCAGGCTCTGCCCCCATGTGCCGTACGACGACCAAGGGCACGGTTCTTTCCTTTCTGCTCATCACAAGTCTGCCCCATCTACACGGGGATGGGGACTTGAGAGGGTCACAGAAAGACCGGGGGATTTTTCTGCCAAGTTTTTTAAGCCTACTTATATCAGTTTGCAGAAATAACACGGGCAGGGTCTGATCTGTCACTTCACAAGGGTGGAGGAGAAGGGAGAATCAAGATCAACAGCCCAAAGTGCCCCCATAGCATAGTGGGCTCTGCATCAGTCTCAACATCTGAAGTTCAGCAGCCCGAGGCTGATTCCTGTGAGACAGAGGCCAGACATGCCTCCACCCTCCTACCTGCCCACCAGCTGTCTCTTCCACAGCGCCCTCTACCCCTTTGCTGGATTCAGTAGTCTGCAATGGCCACACAAACCCCACAGCTAATACTCAGGGTTATGGGGTATACAGGCTACAATTTAGCATTGGAAACTAGATACAGTTCTTTAAACAGGACTGCCTTTTCTTGGCAGTGCCTACCAGCATACCTCTCGGGTCCTCAGCTCTTGGCCTCATGAAACCCTTTGGTCTTTGCCTTGTTCATCTGAGGGTTAACAGAGCTCTGTTGGCTCTGTCAGTAATGCCCAGAGTTCCCCATTCCACCAGTAAACCCAAGGGTAAGTGCAACTGCAGCTCCCCCAAGTGCCCAGCCCAAACAAACCTCCTGCCCACCAGTATTGTGCGTTCTCACTCCGAGGACCAGGAAGCCCACTGCTCTGTCTTGGTTTGTGAGCCCCCTTCCTGTCCTGCTGCCCCTCCCGTCTTACTGTCTCCTGCATTAGGAAGGTTCTCAACACAGGGGTCAAAGGATGCATCTTGCTCCTGGCTTGCTTTCAGTTGTCATGACTTGTCTCCTTTCCAGCTCTGGGGTGGCAAACTGACCAGCTCCCACCTTAGGTTCCGTACACAGACCTCCCACAAAGGTGTCATGCCCTTGTTTATCGGCAATCCCCTGGGTGGGCCACAAGCACCTCGCACTCTTGTGGCCCCACCCAGTGGTTTGAGGAGCTCTAGTGATGACCTATAAGTCTAGAGGCAGGGCTGTTGACCCAGAGGCAGCCTGCGTCTATGATATTGCCACTCACGGCCTGCTTTACAGCAGGCTGGTCCTACTACTGCTACTCTTCCCAGGCTTGCTGGTGCGTGATCATCCGGTTCTTGGCTCTGCCCAGATGTAACTTACCTTTTCTAAAATTGAACGTCGGTCTTATTTTTCAGGACTTGGGCCTAGCTACGTCGAGAGGCCGGGGAAAGTGCAAGAATCCCTCTTGCAGCTATGTGTACACCAACCGGCACAAACCGAGGATTTGTCCCAGTTGTGGTTTTAACCTTGCCAAAGACCGAACTGAGAAAACCACTAAGGCGATTGTGAGTCCCTTCCCCTGACCTTGGGAATTGGAGGGTGACTTTGTGAGCAGGCGTGCTTCAGTGGGAGAAAACTTCTTAGTACGCTGGAGTCGTCAGTCAGTAGAAACTGGGACCAGGTTATAGGATCTGAACCCTGAGCATGGGCTTCCTGGCCAAGGTGCAGGTGTGAGTCTCTGAAGATCTAGCTCAATGAACCAAGAGAAACATTCCTTAATCATGAAGAAAAATGGCAGCATGCACTTTGAAATGGGCTCTGGAAGAGAAAGGGCAGTAAGAGTTGCATCATCCTATCTCAGCGGTTCCTAGAAGAACTGTAAGTTCTTCCAGTAAATAGCAGAGTCCTAACACCTTGTTGATGAGATTGCTGTTTCTCTCTCAGGCTCCTTGCAAAGCTTTTATGATCAGCTCAAGCTTTATTTCTAGCTGTCTTGTCAAACTGAAGTTGGACCAAACAATCTGGATCATGAAACATTCGGATCGGCTCCTATGGGCCGAGCCTTTGGAGGTGCAAATGTGAATAGAAGTGGCTCTTTCCTTTGAGAAGTCAATAGTGTCAAACAAAAACAAGCACTGCCACGAGTGAGTTCTGTCTCAGAGTGACCCTCTAGGACAGACTAGAACTGCCTTTGTGGTTTGAGACTATAATTCTAAACAGGAGTAAATAAAAAGCCACATCTTTCAAACATGGAGCAATTGGTGGTTTCAAACTGCTGATCTTGCTTTAGACATTATACTTCTTTTTTTTTCTTAATAATTATATGAGCTCCCAACAAGATGATTTTTTTTTTTTTGGCATCGCTGCCCTCTGATGGGAGTGGGAGGCCCAGCCTTGCTCCTGGAGAGCTGCTGCTGGATTTGAGCCGTCAAGCCAGTGGGCCACAGTCTCGCACTCAACCACTACGTCACCGGGACTCAACAAAATGATTTTTTAAAAAAGAAAAGCAAAAGACAGTGCCTGTATTTTTCAGGGTGATACAGAATGTCATTTTTTGAAATAAAAAAAAATCTTGCCATACAACAGCAACAAGATCAATAACAAAAAGAATTACCTTGGGTCTATAGAATTGATCGAAAGTTCCACATGATCTTTTGGTTCTATAAAGCAACATGTGTAGTATGTCCAATAAATGTGGTCCAGCACCTGCTATGTGCTAGGCGTCTGGCTAGTGTTGGGAGTCAATAGGTAGTTGGTGGCCTTATCGCTCGCAAAGGGAGGTACTCAGGAGTCTGAAGGAGGGTACGGTGTAGTTAACTTGGTGGAAGGCACCACGGTGGGTCTGCCCTGGGTGAGAACGGGCCCTGCCTAGGGAGAGCTGTTTCTAATTGCTATAGAACCTTGTTTCTGGAAACTCAAGTCTAGTGGGTCAAGTTCTTTGTCCCCAGAAGGAAGCTGTGGAAAATTAAAGACAAATTCTTTGGTGATTAGCAAGACGGGCTTTTAATACTGATAATTGGCTTACGTACAGATCAAAACAAGGTTCACGGAGTAGTCATTGCACCCTAGACCCTATCTCCTTCAGCCACACAACAACTCTTAAAAGATCAGAAGGTCTTTCCTCTCCATTCAACAGGCAAGGACATCGAAGCGCAGAAAGGGAAATAAATTTCCTTTGGCCACATGTTAACAGCAGTGGCATACGCAGAACTCAAAACCAAATCAGATATCCCTGAAAGCTCATACCTCTCACATGAAAGCTGACTCTTGAATGTATTGTGACAAAGAGTCTAGTGTTTGTTTTGGTGATGGAGAAACGTCGCCCACAGAGAGCGAGAGTGGGCAGCTCGCAGTCTCTCCTTTGGCCGGGTCCTTCTCCCATTTTGCCCTGTGTGATTAGCCCTCTGCTCTCTCCCCAGGAAGCGAGCGCACCCCTCCCAGAGGTACTGAACACCACCCAGCCCCTGAGTGCAGCCCAGCGGGAGACCCAGCGCCAGTCCACCTTGCAGCTGCTGCGCAGAGTCCTGCAGATCCCTGAGAACGAGTCTGAGCTGACAGAGGTCTTCGCCTTGATTCACGAACTCAACAGCTCCCGGCTCATCCTGTCCAACGTGAGTGAGGAGACTGTCACCATCGAACAGACCTCTTGGTCGAATTACTACGAGTCTCCATCCACGCAGTGCCTTCTCTGTAACAGCTCGTTATTCAAAGGGGGACAGAAGTAAGCACCCCTTCCAGATCTCTTCTGCCCTTCTAGCTGGCCCCCTCCACAGAGCCCACCTACCCCTCTCCAGAATACTCAAAGATGGTGTTTCTGGTTTTCTTTACCTCATTGATTGCTAAAGCTAAAGTAATCCTCATCAGCATAGTTAGTCATTAGTCATTTTTGAAACTGAAAGAGTCTGTTATTCATTTAAGATACTCATCTGGTCGAGTGCTTGGGTTTGGTAGTTAGGTGGATGGGTGAAATTATTAATCAGCTGGGAGGTATTACATGGATGTGAGGCACCCACCCAGCAAACCTGGGGACTCACGCTCCACCACCCTCACTGTCCTGCAACAGTGTCTAAGTCACTGAGCCCTGGGAGGACATCCATTAAGAACTCCCCTTCTGTGTTTCTCTTGTGATGTTTTGGTACCAGCTCCCTGGCCGGGCCTCAGGAGTGCTGGCTTCTGACAGCTAGCCGGCTGCAGGTGGTGACTGCCCAGGTGAAGATGTGTCTCAACCCCCATTGTCTGGCCCTGCACAGCTTCACGGACATCTACACAGGTGGGCACCCACTTTCTCTTCCTGGAAAGCACCTTCCTTGAGTCCGACCTATGATTCTTTGAACACTAGGTGAGGGAAGATAGGGGTTCCTTCTGCAGGCCTCTGTCCCAAAGATTATATTCACCTTGCCAGACTTAGCTTGTTACCTGAGATCTTAAACATAAGATTTAATTTTAAAATAGCGGATTGTCAGGGTAGTACAATTGGGAAATGAAGATGGGTAAGAAGAAATTAAAATCCAGAGCACCCAGGTGTCATTGCTAATGTCAAGGTTGGTAGTTCAGAGGTTTCAGTGGACTCTGGGGGAAAGTGAGGCCATCTGTACCTGTCGGGAGTGACAGTCTGGAGAGCGGAATATAGAAAGACTTACTGCTGCTGTGTGCGTGGTGATGACTCTGTCCGTGCAGTCCTCACACAGTCAGTCGCACTGCCCTGCCCTCTGACCACCAGTCTTCTCCCCCCCCCCCCCCCCCCCCCCCCCCCCCCCCCCCCCCCCCCCCGTGTCTCGTGCATAGAACGGACACTTGTAGACATTGGCGGGGAAAGGATGAGAAGATTTTCCCACTGGCGCTTTAAAGCGCTTCCCAGTTAACACCACTGTGCCCTGTCAAAACACTTGGCTTCAGTTTATGGTTGTCTTTTCAGTCAGCTAATGGTGGTTATTTGCTTGTGTTTAAGCACAGAGTTGGGTCGCTTTTGTCGTGTGTAACTAGAAGCACTCAGAGCTCTGATCTCCTTTGTGCTTCCAGCCTGTGATCCTCAAACCAAGGCCTTCCCGTCCTGTAGGCCTTCTGCCTTAGGCTTAACAGACTCCATTTATATTTCTCTTAGTGTATTTCTTCCAGGATTTGGTGGAGGCATGTTCTAATCCTGTTGTGTTCCCTCCACTCCAAGTGAGCGAGGGTAAAGGGTGCTGCTGGCTTTGCCCCAGCATGCAGTTGTTTAACGTAGAGGAAGCACGACTCTGTGGGTCTTGACAGACTTGGTAGTGGACAGGGAAGGAGAGGGGAATTATTGGGCTTTTGTATGTTAAAAACAATATTCTATTTGTTATTTCATGGGCAAGTTCATATCAGAGCACATCGACATGACCTTCTTTATAAAGATGACTTCTCTATGAGCATGCCCTACTTGCAGTTTCTTGTCGCCGGGCCCGTGTTCTGTCAGAGTGGGTCACAGTGCCTGTCTGTTTCCTCTCTCACCCGACAGGCCTCTTTAACGTGGGGAACAAGCTTCTGGTGAGCCTGGATCTGCTCTTTGCCATCCGGAACCAGATCAAGCTGGGAGAGGACCCTCGAGAGGCCGTCAGTGCTGTTCTGAAGTCCGTGCAGGAGCAGACGGGTACCACTTGGCCTCCTCCCTCCTCTCCCCTCCCCTCCCTTTCCCCTTCCCTCCCTCTCCTCTTCCCTCCCCTCCTCCTGAGACTGGGCTGGGGCTCCCTGGGAAGTCCAGTCATGGGCCTTGGCTAAACCAGCCAGCTTTGGGAGGACCTGCTGTTTAGAAAAGGAGACCTGCTGCACTCTGTTGCGTTTGCAAGCACACACGGCGCTCTGGGAAATGTGAGTCCCTCCAGGCAGCCAGGAGCCCTTGGCCAGGCACAGAGACTGGCTGACGGAAGCCGTCCTGTGAGTGGAGATTGAATTGGTTTCGCTGCTTGTTACTGAGTGAGGCCTACAGTGAACCTGTGCGCTGCCTGGCCCTGCACTGAGGGTCTCCCTCTGATCCACGTGTGAGCTGGACGCATTCTGAATGCGCAGCTTCTGAACGCTGGCTAGGGGAGGCCGGAGGGGCGGCAAGGAACCTTCCACCGCAGCTCCCCTTACTTCTCCTGGCTCCTCGTGGTGTGCTCCCGCCCCCAGACCCTTGCTGAGTGAGAGGACAGAGAAGAGCTAGAGGTCATGCACTTGGCCAGGCTCATGGTTGAGTCTCTGCGCTCTCACTCGATGGCAGCGTAATCTTGAGCGAGTTACCGTCCTTGGCCTCTGTTATTCCAGTTGTAAGATGAGGGTTGCTGGCGTTTGGTTACGGGAGGTGCTGCATGTAAAGCTGGAGCACCCTCAGCACAGTGCCCGTGCCTCATAGGCACTTAGCACCTGACCGGCCATCCCAGGGGGCTGGCTGCTGCTCTGGGCTCCCGCTGAGCATCTGGAGGCTGGGGTGGCTCCCCTCGGACCAATGGCTCCTGAGGGTTCGGGAAGAGCCTGGTTCTCGCGTTCCTCACCGGTCCGTGCCGAGCCTTGTCAGGCGGCCCCCGACACTCTCTGTGCTCGCCCTCCTTCAGAGAAGACGCTCGTGCCAGAGGAGTTGGGCCAGCTGCAGGAGCTGCTGTCCAACGGCTACTGGGCCTTCGAGTGCCTCACTGTCCGAGATTACAACGACATGATCTGCGGCATCTGTGGCGTGGCCCCCAGGGTGGAAATGGCCCAGCGGAGCGAGGAGAACGTGCTGGCACTGAAGAGTGTGGAGGTAAGTGCTTCACAGCCTGGGGCCACTTCCGAAGAGCTGCAGAGAAGCCGAGGGGCCTCCAGGCCTGCTCCCGGTGAGGCCTGTAGCTTCTCCCCGCCAGGGTCCCGGGGCTGCATCTGGGGGTGGCCGGAGGAAACAGTGTTGTGCGTCCACCTCCTCAGTCAGTGACTCACCCAGCAGGAACTTAGGTGCGCTCTGTCGGCACGGGAAAGCCAGGTGTAAAGAACAGGAAAGGCTGCTGCCCTCCCAGAGGGCTAGCTTTGGTGTGTGTCCGTCCAAGGAAGATTTATCTGGTAGGCGACACTTAGGTAAAAAGCCTCAGAGCAGAACATTCAGGCTGAGGGACTAGTGGGGACAGAGTCAGAGGCAGGACGGAGAACGTGTGACTGGAAGACCGCTGTGTCAGGAGCGGGGAAGGGAGTGGGTGGGATGCAGCGGCTGACAGGGTCGGCAATATGGACAACCATGGGGGATTGGGCGGGGGAGGGCCCTGACGTGACTTAGGTGTTTCTGTAATGTGGACGAAGAGCAGACGCTCATCATGTCAGGCCAGCCTCTGCAGACCAAGCGCCGTGCAGCCAGCCCATGGCAGGGGTGCCGTGGGGACCCTTCCTTGACCCAGAAGGGCTCAGATTGAGCCCGGGCTCCTTTCTGTTTGAAGCCTGGTGGTGCAGAAGGAGACCTCTTAAAATATAAGTGTAGTGCCTACTGGGGTCATTTAAATATTCTTTCAGGGAAATGAACTGTTTGCCCCAAATGGGGCAAAAAAATGGGGCAAAAAAAATGACGTAAGCTGATGCATGTGCCTGTTTGCCCAGATGTTGTCAGACCGGGTTGCCTGAGAGAGAGACTAGTCACCATGCATCCAGAGCTGTGGGGCATTTCTTTCTTGTGCCAAGGTCATCCTCTGTTTCCACGCCCTCACCCCATCCTCCCTCGTATGAGCATGCCGAAGCCCGGCTGGACTGCCCCCAGCACCCTGCCAGGACGGGGAGGGGCTGAAACTGGATTGGGTCCAGTCAGAGCTGCTGGGCGTGGCTACTGGGGGTGGGCGGGCTGGGGGCAGTGCCTCCTGGCTTCTCTGATCACACCCGTGGGCTGCAGAGAAGCTTTCTGGTTCCCAGACTATCCAGAAGCCCACCTCCCTGCCTCACAGACCTCTCCTGCTCCCACTGGGCCCCTCCCCAGACAAGTGGGCTAGCATGCCCTCCCTCTCCCTGCGCCTGGCCTGGCCTTCCCCTTCTGACCCCAGACACTTCTTCCTCAGCAGCCAGCGCTGGCTCTGTTGCCTCTCACTGTGTGGGAACCAGGAGCTCGAGTCTGGAATAGAACAGGTGGATTTGTTGCTGTAGACAAAAATGTCGGTGTACAGTGGATGTCTTTAAGAGGTACTTCCATCCAGACTCTCCGCACAGGGACTCACTCTACAGAGGAGGACCTGGGCCAATGGTGGCAGGCATGTCACTTACTGCAAGGCACACCCCTGCTCTGCCGCTGCCCTCTGTGAAGCAGGCATATGCCGTGGGGCTGCTCAGCCTCACCTGCCCCCTCGTGGAGCTTCCAATCCAGTTATTCCAGGGTGGGACCCAAGAATATGCATCTGCAACAAGCACCCAGGTGACCACACAGCAGGACTCGCCGTCCTTGGGGAACTTCTTGAAATGCTCGTTCCTGGCCTCAACAGAGGCTGTGGGGCCCAGAAGGACTACTGTGCGTAGTGGCCCCAGCAGGGCCACACAGAGAAGAGGGCCCACATGCCGGTGGCTGTGCGAGGGGAGCGCTGGGGCGCGGCGCAGTCTGGGGGGACCTTGCTGAGGAGGTGAGGCATTGGCAGGGCCTTCCTTAGGGGACGGCTGACTCCAGCCAGACAGGGGGCTCTGGTGGTGGGAAGTCTTCTTGCTAACAGGCATGGGGAGTAAAGCCTAGGGCTCTGGAACCAGGCCTGTGTGCTCAGTCTGGCTCTGGCCCGTGGCCGACTAGTGGCCTCAGACATCCCTCAGGCCTACATGTAAGAAAACTCCCCACTGCCATTATCGATTCTGACTCATGGTGACCTGGGGTAGGAACAGAGCCTCTTCCTGCTGAGGAGTATCTCATGGCCTAGAACTGCCAATCCGCTGTTAGCAGTCCAGTGTTCAGCCTAGGGCACCAGCAGTACCGGCCGGGACATGGTGGGTGCTCCCACGCCGCTGCTATGGAGGCCGTTCAGACTGAGTGGTCTTATAGGATAGGACAGCCCCATAGGGTTTGTCCTCTACAGAGCAGCCTGCCGCATCTCTTTCCTGCAAAAATGGCTGGTGGGTTTCTATGTCAAGCTGTCAACTCTTGGTTGGCAGCTGTGCATTAATTCCTCTACCTCCCCTTTCCTCACAGGACGGAAAAGGACAGCACCGAAAATACAGAGCAGCAGGATGGTGCTTAGGGATTATTTAAGCTGAGGGTTACTATGGTGCGGGAGAAAGACATGCGACCAAAAGTTACTTGGGTATTAAGTTGCCCAGTTATGGGGGAGCCTGCCATACATGGCTACCAGGTACCCCCTCGCCCCTGTCACAGCCTGTTTCCCCTGTGTATAAAGTGGAGTGAAGGGTATTCTGTAACTAACGTTCTATGGTTTCTACAGTTTGACCTTTTTTATCCTGACCTTTTAGTTCACCTGGCCTGAGTTCTTGGGCTCTAGTGAGGTAAACATGGAGGACTTTTGGGCCACGATGGAGACAGAGGTGATTGAGCAGGTGGCCTTCCCAGCCAGCATCCCTATCACCAAGTTTGATGCGTCTGTCATTGCCCCCTTCTTCCCACCACTCATGAGAGGAGCTGTGGTCGTCAACACAGAGAAAGAGAAAAACCTGGATGTGCAGCCAGCGCCTGGTAAGATGACCTGCTCGCTGCCTGGGGTCAGGGAAGGGCCTGGTCAAAAGTCTGGGCTTTCCATAGCAAGACCACACAGAATCTGGGAGTGACAGCCTGTGACACATTACTTTTAGTCTAGAGTTTCGGAGAGCCACTGGCCACATTGTATGGGACAGGACACACGCTGCTAGCGGTCTGGGGAGAGCCCGGGCCCACAGGCAGGCAGAGAGCCAGGAGCACACCTTTCAGACAGGTCTTTGCAGGTGACCTATTGATGACACGGTGAGAAATCTTGCACTAGCTCATCAAGAACATAGATTTCTCACAACTTAAGGTTGCTTCCTTGCTGTGCTTGGTGACCTCCAGCAACTCCCTTCTCCTCCCTGAGCTTCCAGGACTTCGTCCACAAGAGGGCAGGCTAAAAATGGCCCCCTGAGGCTGACAAAGAAGATGCGTGAACCAGTCATAGTCCAGTGCTAATTCGCTACCTTTTAAAGAAAACTACTTGTTTAACTGTAACTCAGTGAAGAGATGCTCAGGGGAAAAAAAAAGACGTGTCTTTCCCTCCCAAAGCTTTATATTTAAAGTTTTTTTACAAAGAACTTTACTGCCTTCAAAGTGCTCTCCATTACACTTAATACACTTGCCAAATCTGTGATTCCATTCCTGAAAACATTTCTCACACTCAGCTGACAGCACCTCCCCCATTTTTATTCACCTCTTCAAATCTCTGCCCTTTCATGCCCCTCTTCCTTCTCAGAAACAAAAGGAAGTTGCACGGAGAGAGGTCAGGTATGTGTTGGACAAGAGGTGCATACTGGTTTTTTGCCAAAAACTGGTGCCCTGAGATGACTGAGTGAGCAGGTGCATTGTTGTGGTGGCAAAACCAGTCCCCACCCCCTATCCTCGTCTGCCACAAATCAGGCCTTTTTTGTCCCACCCTGTAACAGTATCTTTTCAAAACCACTGCTTAGAAAGCTTGATTGACAGTCTGAACTGGTAGAACGAATTCCAACTGCACTACTCCCCTAACTTCAAAACAAGTATGGTCTTGAACTTTGATTTCACTTGATGAGGGTTGTTTGTTTGTTTGTTTGTTTGTTTGTTTGTTTTGGATGTGGTGAGGATGGCATCCTCACTGGCTTGTTTGAGGTTTGCTTCCAGGGTTGTGAGACTAGCACCATGTCTCATCACCAGTCATGACCTTGGGAAAAAGTCTGGGTCACTTCAGAGCTGTTCTTTCAAAGTTTCCACTTGATGCTTTTTTTCCTGGTCAGTCGGAACCCGGGGCTCACATTTCACAGCAGCCCTTTTCGGCCCAAAATCTTCCATTACACATCACGGAACCGATGTCTAAGATCGTCCAGATATCTTCCCCACCTCTTCAATGGTCCATCGTTAGTCTTCAGGCAATAGTGAATGAATTTTGTCAACATTTTCATCCATGTGGGAAGTTGGAGGACGTTTAACTTCTTTGAAGTGAGAAAACCACTCAGATACCTGAGTATTTCTTGTAGCGCTGTCCTTGTAAACTCTGCTCAACATCATGATGGATTTTGCGGCATTTTTCTCCAGCAGATAATAGTTTCACAGCTGCACGCTGGCTCTTAAATCGGCCATCACAAAAAATGAAGTTCAAGCAAAATTGCTCTTAGGAAAAAATTCGGTGTGACCAGAGAGCACCTTCCCGGGCGGCGCCACTGGGTGCACTCAGAGCGAGTTGCTCACCTAGCTGGGAAAATGTGTGCTCCAAAAGCTCTGTGTTGGCCAGTGGTGCTTTTGTGTGTGTACTTCCTTGTACGTATATGCGTGTATGCCTGCAGCCCAGACAAAGTGTCCAGAAAGCACTCCTTGCTCTTACTAAGTGTAGATGCTGTTTTCTGTTTTTCTATTGCCTCCTTAAAAATGCTGACTGTAACCTGCTGTGATCCACAACTGAAAAAAATTGTTTCCCAGCATTCGATGATACAGAGGCCCCACCCATCTTTACTGTTTGCGGCCTAGGAAGTACTGATGTGTTGGTGACTGTGCTGGCCAGGCATTGGCCCAGACTCTGGGTTCCGGTTCTGAAATGAGAGCTGCGGTGCGTCGTGACTGCGGTTGTGGTGAGGCATGTGAACTGTGTGTTAGGACAAAGCTCAGGAGATGGCCCACCCCGGGGTCCTGTAGGGCTGTCTGCTGGGTATCTTGCTTGTAGGTGCCACGAGGCACAAGGTCCGCCGTTCTGAGAAGCCTCAGACTGGCCATGGGTCCCGCCTCTCCCGGCCCTCAGGACAGGATCCGTGCAGAGTATGTCCATTGGCCGCTGTTCTGTACTCTGAGAGCCCTGGTTCGGCTCATCGTCATGCGGTGGGTGGCCACCCCCCTCAGCATTGTCGCTCGTCTCTTGCAGGCAATGGCAGTGCCCTGGTGAGGCTGCTCCAGGAGGGGCTGTGTAAGCTGGAGCAGATTGGCTCCTACAGTGAGGAGGAGCTCCGGCAGCTGCTGAGCCAGTGCAACATCCCCTTTGCGGCAGAAGACTCCAAGGTGAAGCTCGCACAGCAGGCAGATGGGTGGCTTTTCTGGCCCCTTGTGTTGGAGAGGAGGGTGCGGGTGGTCAGGGAGGCCTGGGAGCGAGCAGCCAGACAGATCGCACGGTCACTGAGGCCTTTGCCTCCCATTGTTGCCTGTTCTGGTCCGGTCATGGCCCTAGTCCTGCCGGTGTGCGTGCCTGTGGTCGAGCACCTGTGCCATTCTGAGCCTCGTTCTGCTCCATGGTGAAGTGCTGCTCCTTGCTGCCGGATCCTGAAATGGCCAGAATGCAGAGCCCACCAGGTGGTTGTGAGGTGTGCGCTCTGTAGAGGCTCTGGTTGGAGCCTCTCTAAACTCCTAGAGCAGACAGTGTGTGTGTGTGTGTGTGTGTGTGTGTGTGTGTGTGTGTGAGAGAGAGAGAGAGAGAGAGAGAGAGACACACACACACATATGCACACACAGTCAGCAGGGTATGTTGCTCTTCGGGTTCCAGGCTACCCACTCCAGGGCTTCCTGAAAAGCAGAGCTGGGTTTGCATGTCTCTGCACTTGGTGGGCGGCCGCACGCAGACCAGGGCTCTGTTCGTCGCCCGTGTCCGCCTTAGGCTGGGTGGAGTGCCTTCAGGGAAGTCCGAGCCTAGTGCTTCTGAGAGGGTCTGCGGAGGCTGTTAGATTCAAGGCAGAGTCAGCTTAGAAGGTTTCAAGGACTCCAAAAGAATAAGCTTTATAGATTTTCTTGAAAGACAGAAAATCTTTCTGTCGTAGAGGCTTATTAATAAAACTTTAGGAAAATTGAAAATTGTGCTGGTGGCCCCTGAGGGAGGGGCCAGACAGTAGCTTTGTGGTTTTGCTCAGTGAGTTTCTCAGGTTTTATGGCAGTACTTTTTGACTTCTGGCTTACAGGGGCTTGTGTGCGGAGCAAGGGCCATTCAGCAGTGTTTGCTTTCCCCGGGCCTCTGGGTTGTTGAGGATGCTGTGCTGGCTCCTCTCTGCAGCTTGCCCTGGCCTGAGGGGGGCGGAGGCAGGGGCGGCGGCAACATTCACTCTGTCCTTTTGTTCCGCTCAGGACCAGCTCTGCTTCTCCTTATTGGCCCTCTATGAGTCTGTGCAGAATGGAGCCCGGGAGAGGCAGCCCCCTCCTCATCTCACAGGGGGTAAAATCTACAAAGTGTGCCCTCACCAGGTACGAGAGCCATGTGCGGGAGTGGGGGCGAGTTTGTTCCCTTCCCTTTTCCGTGTGGGCCGAGGACTGGTGGCTGAGAGGGGCTGGTAGCAGGGTGCATTAGACTAGAGAAGCAAATTCAGAGGCGCTCGTGTATGTGTGTATAAGAGACAATTTTTTGTACAGAACAGTTGAATATTGAGAAAACGTCCCAGTCCACTCCAGATCAAATCTGCAGGTACAATATTACCCGTATGTCTGGCACCACTCTATAAAGTCCTCTTCAAACTTAGGAAACACACGCAATGGCGCCGAGTGCAGGACGATCACAACCAGTGGGTAAAAGGTCTTTGGCATTGTAAGCATCTCCATGCTGGCAGGGATCTCTGGCTTCTCCAGCACCCAGGGCTGCATCAGGGTCGGTCCATGTGACTTCTCCTCAGGATGTCTCACAGAGAGTCGTGAGACAGTCTCTCCTGCCTCCAAGGAGGAAAAAGCAGAAGGCCAGGCTCCACCCCTTCACTCGCAGTCCTCTCCTAGTGGCAACAGACTTTGTAACTACCACACAGGGAGACCAGGGTTTGCCCACATTGGAACCTGACAGTCCTTGGTGGGGTCTGGACTGTGCACCGTGAGATGTTTGTCAGCATCCCTGGCCTCTGAGGCACCATATTCATCTCTCTGAATATTCAACCGCTCCTCTTAAAGAGTGGTCTCTGACCACATGGACACATCTTCTGAGCAGGGTCAGGCAGTATCTGAGTCCTTCCGACGCAGGCTTCTTCTAGAGCAGCCAGCTCACCCGCTTCCGAGCTACAAGCACTCCCGTGTCTTCCTGGGTCTACCCTGTCGGACAGTGCAGCCTGAACTGCCCTGAGGGGTTCCGACCCACACCCTTGACAGGCAGCCAGCTCGAGCCAGGCCATGTCCCGTCCCACCCCCTGTGGAGCCAGCCAGTGGTCCCATCACTACTGACCTCACTGACCAGCCTGCTCCCTGCCAGGTCGCCAGTACTCACCTTTGCCCAGAATGCCCCTTCTGTACCCCACAGAACAGACCCTTCCCTGTGACTTGCTGTGCCAGGCCTTTGCCCAGTTCCTGCAGAGCTGTTGTCACAGGCTATGGCGACTTCATTCCTGCTGAAATATCTTCCCTGTGGGGGCCTGGTTTGGGAGGTGGCATGTCCGTGTGCTTCCCGAGTGGCCCATGAAGGACTGGTGACTCTGGTAGACAGGTTTCCACAGAACTGCCTGTGTGGGCAGAAAGGCCTCGTGGTCTGCGTCTGAGAGTCAGCCAACAGCCTATGGATCACAACCGTGCGATTGGAAACCCCGGGCAGGCTGTCCCCAGACCAGGCTGCAGTGACTTCTGTTGTCCCCTGGGAGAGCCCAAAGCTGAGGGCCAGCTGGCTGTCTGGCAGCTAACACTGCACTCCCCCGTGCCTTTAGCCGCTGCTGCAGTGCCACGAAAACCAAACCTCACTGCCGTCAATGCCAATTCATGACGACCTTATAGGACAGTGTAGAACGGCCCTGTGAGTTTCTAAGACTTCACTCTTTCCGAGTCTCCCGAGGTTTCTAATTGCTGAACTTGCAGATTATACCCACTCTGCCACTGGGGCTCCCCAGGTGAGGGTCTCTCAAAGACCTTCCATGGGCCCCAGACCATGGGTGGGGAAGTGATCTCTATGTGGCCCTGGGAAACCCTAGGACGTGAGGCCAGGAAGCAGCAGAAGATTCTAGGAGCCTGAACTCAGCCACAGGAGGTGGGTGGACAGCGAGCCAGGCCATGAAGAGAACGAGAGGCCGGCATGCTCCCAGGAGGATCGAGTTCCTGCAGCCCTCTAATCCGAGGCATGCCAGCAAACCAGCCTTCCCTTGACGCCACGGTGGGCGCCCGTGGGCCTCCAGGGACATCTGTGGTGGTCACAGCTGGGAGGGGAGGACTGGGCATTCAAGGCCAAAGATGCTGACAAACACCCACAAAGGACTACTGGACCCAAACTGTGGGCAGCCCCTGGTCTGTTTCTGCCCCGCCTCTCTTAACGCCATGTCTTCTCTGTCCTCATCACTCACTGACTGAGGTCATCATCTGGGGGAAGCCTCTTGTCCCCCCCCCATCCTCAACCCACGGGCACCAGAGTGTGGAACCAGGGCTGGGTGGGGCTCGGTGACGCCTCAGGGCCCTGTCACGGGGGGCATTGGCCTCCATCAGGCAGCACCCTGGGGTCTGGCGGGGGGCTTGCTAGACGTGGTGTAGAATCTACCCCACAGAGCCTACTAGTCCCCCAGCTCTGGGTTGGCCAAGGTATCCATGCGCTTAAGCAGCTTTCAGTCAGGGTGCTGCGCGGCCAGGCGTGGCAGCCTGCGGACCCCGTGGTGCTTTGGTAGGGGATGTGTTGGGGTTGTTGGGTATGGATGCCCTTGAGTGCCTCGGTACCTCCCTCCTCGTACGAGCTGACAGCACTCGGACGCCTGGAGCAGGAGAGGAGCCCGGGCCCGGGGGTTCAGGCATTGTCTGCAGCTGCACGTGTAACCTATCTGTGCTCCCTTCCCGCTCACCCAGGTGGTGTGTGGCTCAAAGTACCTCGTGCGGGGCGAGAGTGCCCATGACCACGTGGACCTGCTTGCCTCTTCTCGCCATTGGCCACCCGTCTACGTGGTCGACATGGCTGCCCCAGTGGCCCTGTGTGCTGACCTGCGCTACCCAGAGCTGGCCAACCAGATGTGGGGGCGGACCCAGGGCTGCTTGTCCAGCCCCGCAGAGCCTCCTGTGGTGAGTTCCCCAGGGTTTGTCAGGCAGCTTCTGGGGGCCGTGTGCTTGGCCCCTCCAGAGTTCTTGTCTTGGCACAGATGTTAGGCCACTGGTATCCCGGAGGATGGAGGGGAAGGGAAATGCCCTCGATGTAAACCTAGAAAATTGTAGCCGCACACGGAGAAGCGAAGGCAGCCCAAAGAGGGGAATGGGCCTGCCAAGGAACACGTGTGCCTTGCTATGTGTGTGGTCCTGGGCAGTCGTGTTACCAGAGAGGCCTTGGCGCCCCGAAGCTGGCTGCCCTTGGCTGAAGAGACATTCCACCTGGGACACGCCAGAAGTTGCTGCAGAACCAAGGCAGCCCACTGCAGGGCTGCATCACGGGAGCGTAAGGCCTGGCCACCTCTGTCGTGGAGACGGCAGCATTGTCCCAGTGGCTCTGTGAGCCATTCCTGGGAACTCTAGAAAGGCAGCTTAGTCTCAATCATAACCAGTCTCTCCTGCTCCTTCCCCAGCCTAAATTGACTGGGTACAAGAGTCTCAGTCCCAGTGATTGGACATCGACTCAGAAAGTTGAAGTCCCTGTCACTGTCCCCGCTGGGGGAGTGGGGGTGGAGAAGGCGAGGCCACTTGCCCAGGGCGCCCAATAAGGAGTGCAGCTGGGGCATGGACCAGGGCAGACTGACTCCACAGTCAGACTGTGGCACTCACCCCTCCTTTGTTGCATCCCATGCAAGTGGTGTTTTCCATCTCTTCTAGAGCATGTCTTACCCGGAGCTGTTGGACCAGCCGTACGCCATGGACATGACAGAGACAGGGCACTGTGCCCAGCACCCGGTCACCAGGACAACCACGCGGTGCATTGTCCATGCAGGCACACAGCCCAGTGCTGGCGACCCCAGTGCTGGACACCACTCCCTGACCCTGTGCCCTGAGCTGGCTTCCTACACCACCGTCTTGGCGGCCCTCTCAGACAGCAAACCGAGCAGTGTCCGGCAGCGGCCGGTTGCCTTCGACAACGCCACCCACTATTACCTCTACAACCGCCTCATTGACTTCCTCACCAGCCGGGAGATCGTCAACCGGCAGATCCACGACATCGTGCAGAGCTGCCAGCCCGGCGAGGTGGTCATCCGGGACACCCTGTACCGCCTCGGGGTGGCACAGATCAAGACTGAGACGGAGGAGGAGGGTGAGGACCCGGAGGTGGCCACCGCCGCAGAATGAGCCGGGGTGGCAGACAGGGTCGAACCATCTCTCTCAAGCCATAGTGAGGACTTTGCCTGACACACGCAGATCTACCCAGGAAACCAGTGGGGAAGGGGGTGGGGTGGGATGGGGGCGGCACACAGCTCTGGCTGCTGGGACTGACCAAAGAGCTTCCATCTCCTGAGCAAAATGGGGCCCAGGGTCCTTGGTTCTGACCCCACCTCCCTCTGGGGGGTCGGGGTGGGGGTGGTCTGTAGCGGTCTGTTCGGCAGAAGGGAAGGCAGGCAGAGGGAAAGACAGTGGCCAGGGGAGCCCCTGGGGCTGTGCTGGGTCAGGGTGGAGTCTCTGAGTGTCGACCAGTGGGGAACCCCAGAACTCGAGGAGACGGCTTCCTGCACCGGGCTCTGCAGTCACACGTCCTCCTCTGGCTGCCGTGGACTCGGGGCCCTGTTGGGCACTGGGGTTCCTCAAGGAGGGGTGCTTTCCTCCGGTCAGCTCTTCAGACTCTAGCTCTGGGTGCAATGGGCTAGGAAGACAGCCACAGCCCCTCCAGGCTGCTGTTGGCCCTGGGCCTCGGGAAAGAGCACCTCCCCCTCCTCCCCCTGCAGCCTCCCCACAGAACATGGCCCATGGTCATGACCCCGGCAGGCAGCAGTACGGAAAAGTCCCTTCTGTGAAGGGGAAGCAGACTGGGCCATACGGAAACCGCAGGACTGGCTCAGGTGCCCCAGCTTTGCTTGGGGCACCGGAATTAGCCGTGTGCTATTTAATTTATTAGGAGTGGAGTCGGTGGCTTTTTCCCCTCCCTCTTCCCCTGACAAGAATAAAGTTTATTAAATTATCTGCTCTGGGTGAAGCCAGTGTCCCTCCCGCGGCCGTGGTGTGGGGGCCTGTGTGCTGAATGCAGGGGTTCGGGGCGGCACAGGAACCAAGAACCAGGCCGCCGCTGTGTTAATGCTGTTAGTTTAATGTCGGCGGACGCCCCGCCGCATGGCAGTTAGTTGGGATGAGTCAACCGGGGGGAGGTGCGCTTGTTTGGTGTGGCCGGCCACACGCCAAGGGCTGTGCCCTCCGCCCGGACCCTTGGTGCTGGGCAGAGCCCCTACTTAGCTGCCACATGGCTCATCAGTCGGCCAGACCCCGGCGGGCGGGGGCAGGTGAAGCCTCTGGCGAGGGCAGAGTCGCACAGTGTTGGCCCCTGGTCCCATGGTCGGAGCTGAGTGCAGCTCCACAGCCCCACACTGCCAGGCAAGGGACTCCTGCCCTGCCCGTGGGCGCAGTCCAGTGGGGCCCGGTGCCAGTGGGGGGGGGGGAGGGAGGGCACCGGAGACCTTATGAGGCATAAAACCATTGAGACAGGAGGGGCGGAGGAGGGGAGGGGCTTCCTGGGAGTGGAACCAAGCTTCAGAGGATGAGCTGGGTATTTCCCCAGTTGGCACAGCACACGAGAGACTGGCAGCATTGAGGAGAGTAGGGGAGGGCTTGAGGGCTCTGCCCCCAGCCGCTTACTGGCAGTGATGGCCCAGTCTCCAGAAAATGGGTCGTCCACGTTCCTGAGTTTTAAACTGGGCAAGCTGTTGGGCGACGTGACCGAGGGCAGTCTGTGCATGTGCTCCCCATGTGGCCCGGGCATGGGGGGCGAGGCAGGCAGTGCTTCCGCTTGGCCCCCTCAGCAGAACTGATAGTTGTTGGGCTGCAGCAGTGGCTGGGCGCTCTCCTCCTGCTCACAGCAGACCGGCTGCTCGCCGGAGCGCCCTTCCAACTCGCTGCTGCCGGCACTGGGCATGTTGGTGTAGTCCTGAGGGCAAGAGAGGCCGGCAGCTGGTCAGAGCCCGGCCTGCATCCGCACCCCTGCCCGGGGCTGGGGCTGGGGCCACTCACCTGCTCTTTCCTGTCAGCCTGGGCCTGTTCCTGCAAGAGGAGGCCGATCTGCTGGAAAGTGGGTCTGCGGGTGGGCTCCAAGTCCCAGCAGGCCTGCATGAGACTGTATCTGCAGACAAGACCCTGCCTGTGAGAGGGGCTGCTGGGCCCGGGACCCTCTGTTTGCCCCCAGACCGAGGTCCACAGAGAACTTGGTATGAGTTCGCTCAGTTCAGCCCAGTAACCCTCGGAAGCCAGTGCTTCTGGACACCAAGGGACGAGCGAGAAGTTGCCAGTTAGAGGCTCTGAAAGGGGCGCCTGGTCGAGGTCAAAGTACTGTCGGGGTCCGAGCTCACAGTTCCATTTTCACCTTTCAGCTGAAACTCTTCTCGGCCCCAGGCCCCTGAGGTAGCCGGCGGACACACTGGCTTGTTTAGAGCATCTCACCCCAGAACCACTTGGAGGGGGGAGACCAGGGCCACCCCCTCTCCTCAGGACCCCTGCACTCACATAATCTTTGGGGCGAACACAGGCTGGGCCATCTGGTAACCGTCCTTCACCAGTTTGTAGAACTTGCTGTTCACCAGGATGCCCGGGTAGGGATTCAACCCTGTAAAAGCCAACGTCCGTGAGGCCCCAGCTAGAGCTCCCCTTCACTGGGCCTCTGCGGTGGTGCTGCAGGATTGGCAGCGCCCCCTGTCGCATGCGAGCTGTTGGAGCACAGGCCGGTGGCAGTGGGCATCTGTTGGAGTGCGGGCTCGGCCGGCCGGGCTGGTTAGCAGACCAGCAAGGACGGGGCGTCCCTGCGTGAGGCTGCGGGCAACAGGCTCAGAGGTCAGTTTCCTCTTTAAATAGCTTCTGCAGGGAAGTTGGGGTGTTGTGTTTTCCTCCTGGTACCGTTTCCACGATTGTCACGGTAGCCAGGTTTGTAATTCCAGCTACATCTGTAAAGCCAAAGAGCCCTGCTGCCTTAATGGTTACATGATTGGCTGGCCCTTAGAATGTTGGCCCTGTGAACCCGCCCCACTGCTCTGCGGAGGAAAGGCCTGGCAAGCGGTTCCTGTAAAGATGACAGCCTCAAACACCCTCAGTGGCAGAGGAAGACTGGCTGGAGTGGGAGACTGGCAGCAGACGTCCCCTACCAGGAAGGGTGTAGTCCTCCCGGGGCAGTAGCTACACTGCAGACTCAGAGACGGGGAGAGTCCGGAGAGGGCTGCCCAGCCCTCCCCCCACACACCCCACGGGGTGCAGGGCTCCAGGGAGCCCGGCGCCTTACCAAGTGAGAAGATCTCCCAGAGCAGGATGCCGTAGGACCAGACGTCGCTCTGAACCGTGTAGACGCAGTCAAAGATGCTCTCCGGAGCCATCCACTTCACAGGCAGGCGGGCCTGGGACAGCAGTCCCCTTGTCACCCAGCGGTCCCAGCAAACCCACCCCCTCCGCAATACAGACCAGCCACGCCACTCCCAACACTCACGTTGCCCTTGACAATGTAGTTGGAGTCACTCATGATGTCCCTGGCCAGCCCGAAGTCCCCAATCTTGGCCACATGCCCGCTGGTCAGCAGCACATTGCGGGCCGCCACATCTCGGTGGATGCACTGGCACAGAGCACGGGGTCAGGCAGGGCGCACCCCACTGCAGGAGTGGACCCCTGCCCGGCCGGCCGATGCTTGGAAACCAGCCTGGAGCCGCTGTGCCCCTCTGACCTCCGCCCTGAGCCGCCGGAGCCGGCATGGAGCTTGGGCCCCACAAGCAGTGAGCCGCCTCGGCCTTTCTCTGCACCAGCCCCTCCCCTCTGCCTGTGTCCCTGTGCTTGTACCCGTGTCTGTAGATGGCGGAACTGAGGCTCAGCTTACAGAGCTGCTCAGGTCACAGTGAGGGGCTCAGCCGACAGCCGAGGGCCGACCTCCCAAGACTGTGTCGTGTGGGTGACGGTGGAGGTTGCACCCCTGGTATGGGTAGATAGTGGGGGTAGGGGTGGGGAGAGGGTATAGTTTGTACATCATCAAGTCCTGTGCGGATGGGGTGGGGGGGGGTGTCCCTGGTCAGCAAGAGAGGCT